>LPNX010256963.1:23732-75300 GCA_001517045.1 Pseudotsuga menziesii | reverse complement strand
ACCCCTTCGGATTAAGAGGGGGATTGTTAGAATATAATCCGTTAGGGATTATTGTAAATAAATAAATAAAACTGAATAGTCAGGAAGCCGAAAAGGCTGTACGGAAGGTGAAACACAACCGTCCTATGAAATGTATAAATAAATGCTGTTAGCAATGTAATGGATATCAAAT
This sequence comes from Pseudotsuga menziesii, assembly GCA_001517045.1. Classification (NCBI taxonomy): domain Eukaryota; kingdom Viridiplantae; phylum Streptophyta; class Pinopsida; order Pinales; family Pinaceae; genus Pseudotsuga; species Pseudotsuga menziesii. The sequence goes on along the minus strand of LPNX010256963.1, from coordinate 75,128 downwards.
CGGGAGTTATTTCCAACAGACATGACACTAGCCCCTGAGACTTTCTGCAACATATATTCCATCTTAGGCAGTGGATAGTTGTCTTTCTTGGAACATTTGTTCAGGTTTCTAAAATCCACACATAACCTGATTTCCCCATTCTTCTTTCTTACCACTACTAGGTTTGCAATCCACTTGGAATACCTGAGGGGGATTATGATCTTGGCTTTGAGGAGATTATGGATTTCTTTTTCAATTACTGGTAATAGGAGAGGACTGATGGATCTCAGCTTCTGCTTGAAAGTGATGGTGTCCTTCTCTAAATGAATCATGTGCTGGATGATATTGGTTTCATAGGTTTTTAGATCACTGTACTCCCAAGAAAAGACATTAGCAAACTCTTTTATCAGGCTGCAAAATTTTGACCTCTGATTAGCATTCAACTCGATGGATAGATTTATTAGTTTTGGATGGCTTTGGCTACCTATGATTTTCTCTTGGATAGCAGGGTCTAGATTCTTTTTGACAGGCTTGAAAGGGATGTCATTATGATCGAACAGCTCTTCCTGAGGTACTATACCTCGAGGTATATAGTTGCTGGGTAATTGGACAATGTTCTGATCAGCCACTTTATCTTCCAACTTTAGATGCTTGAATTCCTCCATGTTTTGGTTTTCCTAGTCTATATGTATATCAGAGAATTCATCTACTAACTAAAGCAATTTACTAAGCTCATAATCATTCTCAAACACCTTCCAAAATTTGACATTATCTAGCAGGGAAGGTCTATACTTAACCTGAACATCATAGCGGAGCTTAGGAGGTAAAGGAGGAACAAATAGACTTGCAGAGACAGCCAGGTGATTCAAATCCCTAGGTATATATGACAGTTCAAAAAACATAAAGGAGTCTCCGAGTTTCCATACCTCATCCCTGTAGGCCTTTAGTCTGACATTTTTTGTCTGAAAAATGTTGTTGACTTGCTATATAATAAGGTTTGCATCTCCAAAAATCCTTATGCACATGATCCCCATCTCCTTGGCATCTTTAATTCCTAGCATCAAGGCTTCATATTCTGCTATATTGTCAGTGGTTTTAAAATGAATCTTATAAGACAGATGAATGTTTTCCTTGGATGGGGAGATCAATACTACACCTGCACCTGTTGAGCTCTAAGTACTAGCTCCATCAAACTACATGTTCCAGACTACTGTGGTCACCTCTTTGGGCTGCTAACACTTGGGCTTAGTGAGCTGGACTGATGTTTGTTGAGAATCATCTATTTGCAGAATGCATGACCCAAAATCAGTGTCCACTGCATAGATGGGGTGATTCATGAAATTGCTCTCATTGCCTATGATGTAGGCCAACTGATTTTCCCTGTAAAGCCTCTTGGTCTCCCCTCCAAACATTGGGATGGTGGCATATGTAAGATCTATCTGAAGGGTTCCACCTAGCCTTTTGCTCCATGATCGAGACAACAAGAGACCAACTTTTGGAGGGATATCAGCCACTACAATGTCCATCATGATGATTTTTGAAGGTAGCTGAGTTAGGTTCACAACAAGGTCTTTGTTGAGGTCCAAGCACTTGAATTTTCTGGATTCAAAGGAGAATAAGTCATGGTAGGTCTTTGTGATGCTGAGACCAAGCTCATCCATCACATCCTTTGGCATTAGGTTATGAGAAGCTCATGAATCCAGCAGACAGTTATGAAGGACTTTATCATGGATATTCAAGGATATATAGAAAGGTGGGAATGAGTCCTTTAGGTCTTCAATCATGGGGCCTAGGGTTATAACAGGTTTTTTATCTTGTAGATTTACAAAGTCAGTATCAATATGCACCTTTGGCTGAAGAGATTTCAGAATGGAAGACTTGAATGCATCATTTTTCATTAGATTAATTAATGGGAAAGGGATCTTCAATTTCTAAATCTTTGACTCAAGGTTGAAAGAATAATGTATCCTATCAAGAAACCTTACCTCATGTACTAGAGCTCTGAGTTGGACATGGTCAGGGCTTGATGAAGGTGCTAGTTTTTGCAATGGTTTTGGAATGACAGCCATTTTCTTTTGTAAAACATGAGCCTTTTTGGCTGGGGTAGCAGGTTGTTTGATGGGTACAACATTCTTTTTAAGAGGAGAAACCATCCTAGACCTTAAATTGTACCCTTCCTGACCATAAGCCTAATATAAAGCTCCTTCACTGATCTGCTCGTCCACTAGGGCTTCTTCATATTATGCCTATGTCAGAAAAGAATAGTCTACCTCATCCTCCATGTAGTGGATGTTGTCTTCAGCTTCTCCTTCTTCTTCAATGAATTCTGGCTCTTCTTCTAATACAACATTCTGAAATGGAGCTCTTATTCTCTGATCTTCCCCTTGATTCCTTTCCCTTATGAGAATATGAACTGGGGGACTCCCTCTTCTATAAGGGAAAAAATTAGGGTTTTGAAGGACCAGAATCACTTTGCCCTTTACCCCTCACCCGTATTTTTCCTTGGTCCTTCAGCTTAGACATTTTAGCGATTAGGTTATGTAATAGTTTGGTAATTTTGTCAATCTTTTTCTCTGATGAAGAAGCCCCAATAGGGTCTGTTGGCTGCTTCCTCCTGTCTATCTTTCCTTTTACCTTTTGAGATGCCACAATGTTTGATTCTACCTATAGGGCAGCATCTTGCATGAGTGATAAGGAGGAAGACCTCCTTTCTATAAGAAGTAGGAAGAAATCAGAGTCAAAGGCATTGACATAATTTATCCTAGCTGAGGTATCAGTGGGATTTATTTCAGTGGGGATCTTGTTGTACATTATGTTGAACCTCTTAGTGAAGCTGGAGACAGACTCCCCATTTTCTCTTTTCAAGTTGTTGAAATCTGTAATATAATAGAGGTGGTCTCTCCTTTCTCCCTAATGTTTTAGAAATATTTCATATAGGGCTTCAATTCCTACCACTGACCCAGCAGGTATCTCTTTAAACCATTTCCTAGCCTGACCATCCAAGCTTTGCACAAAAACCCTAGTCCATACATCTTGTCCTATGTTAATGTTCTCAGCATAGCTATAAAATGCCTCTAGGTGTTCTTCAGCTGTGAAATCTCCTTCTCCTATGAAATTAGGCATGTACTTGAGGTAATCTCCAGTGGGCATGGCCGAGAGGGGATTTGGAAAATTTAGGAGGGTATACCTAGCTACCAGGATCCTTTCCATTTTGGTCAATTGAGGGGAAGCCATATTGGAAATGGGTATTGGAAGGATGGAGGAAGGAAGTATTGATATAGCTAGTAACTGAGAAGGTGGTGGTGGTAAAATTATCCCAGTGGAGTCACCAAGGATTGGATCTTCACAAGCAACAGTGCTTGAAGATGCCCAAATCCTAGAATTTTCTGATGTATTTATAAATTCTTGAGAATTAAGTGTTTCAGAAGAAATAATAGCAGAAATATTTCTTGAAATACCTGATGTAGCTTCCTTTGCAGCACTGCTGGTCTGCCTTAGTGAATCCCTATCTCTTCTCAGAATCTCTTCTAGATCTGAAACAGGTGTTGCTAGTGGCCCTTAAGGGTTTGCTCTAGTACTTGGTCTTCTTGAAGCTGCCTTATTTCAATGGAGTCACCAGATAGATTATTTACAACTAGAATAATTCCCAAGCTTTGTCTATCATCAAAGCAAGGGTCTATGTCATCTCCCAGGGAAGTTGAGCTTCAGTCTTCTCCCTCCGGCAATGGCGCCAATTTGTTATCACTCCAGGAAACTCCTCTAGGTTGTAGCTCTAGGATGCATGGTAACTTAAATATTTTTAGGGTTTTCTAATATGGATCAAGCCAGGTGACCTATATGACCTTCCACACTCAAGACATGCATGAAACTCAATCATGTACAAGGCTTTCAGTTACCACTATTCAAAGGATGACAATAAGGTGTAGGGATGGAGAACTCATCATGCTGGCAGAATTACACACAAAACATATGGATATAAATGGATAAATCATGATAAGGATGGTACTTATAATTCAAATCACATCAACATGACAATAGGGTGAAAGCTATTAGTCATTAATTAACTTGAATTTAACCTAAATAGACATTCAAGCATAAGCACACAAAAGACAGAAATGGAAGCTGAACAAGTGATAACAAAAGAGCTTATATTAAATCATGAGAGAAATGAGAATGTGATAATAGTATGGTCTACAAGTCCCTAAAATCGAACCCTTTTCATAAAATAAGTCTTAGGATTTATAGCCTTTACAAAATATACAGATCCTGAAAACTTGGATCTATTTTTTACAAAAATAAACAAAATAATAGTTTTTTGCAAATTAGGTTTAAAAACCTTAATTAACTATTTGTCTAACTAAATAAAGAATTAGTTCACTGTATGAACCTTCAGATAACTGAGGTAACTGTTGACAATTACTGCTACTGGCCCTCTGTTGCTTAATCCACTATTTTCTCTTGACAACTAGGTGTTGGTGGCCTTTTGTGCTGTTATGTCATAGTAAAAATGAAACAAACCTTTTCCTGATTCTTTCCTCCACACCCTTCATCTTCAAACTATGTCCCTAAGATATCTATATTCACCCAAAACTGGTCATGTATGCCAAAATTTGATTTTAAGCCTCTGTCTGCTTTTGGTGGTTAAGAGACCAGACTATAGGAACCATTAGCTTCTGAAAGTGGTGCTTTCCGTGGCTAATGAACTACCCCAGCGTCTGCCTAAGCCAATGAAATCCCTATTTCCAAAATTTATTAGGGTTTTTCCAAAAATGTTCTTTTATGGACGTCTTATTATCTTTCTTCTTTAGCAGGCTCTATCCTAGGAGCGTTAACAACAACCTAGTTGGTTTCTGGAGGCTGAAGGCTAACTACAGCTTCAGCTAGGGTTTTCAAGGTGGGGTGGCTGCTAGGGTTTTCTTTGGCCTCCTTCAGTTGCAGTCTTTGGAGCCTAATCATCTTGTACAATCTAGTATTGTCCTTTAGGTACCTTGTATTCTTCCTCTTTAAGAAAATATATCTTTCTCTCTACTCCAGGTAAGACTTATGTAGCAGCTTGTTCCTGCTAGTCTATGCAGCATTATTCTTCTTTATTTCCCTTTCCAAAATCTCCATCTCATAAATTTTCCTCAGTAATTGATTGATATTTTGAGTTTTGGGGTTGCTGGAGGAATCCTTCTCTATTGGTTCCTCTTGCTCCTTTGGTGTGGGGGATGGTAGTTCTTCAACCAGTAGTACAATTTGCAAAGCTAGGTCTACACCTTCTTCTTGCTCCTCTTCAGAATCTGAGTAGGGTAGATTTAGAATATTCTCTTTATGTGTTTCAACCTCTTGGCCCTTCTCACTAAAGTCCAAGTTAATTTTTGCCTTCTTGGCCTTTCAAGAGGAGGGTGGATGTTATGCTACTGCTGTTGGGGATATGGCCCTCCTCCTTCTTCTCCCACTCATTGGTGGGCTGGACTTCTTGGCAAGAGACTTCCCTTTCTCTTCTGGCCAAAGGCTTGTCTCAAATCCATTCCATAATATAAAATGTGGCCATGCCACATTCCTTCTTTTCAGCAACTCTTGGATCAAGAGTTGGATAAGGCCATGGTGAGATAGTCTGCCAACAATCTTGGTTGGCTAGGATTTCACTTGGTGTGCCATCTTTCCCAAAATTTTGTGTAAGTAAAAGGGAAAATTGAATGGGCTTTTACCTGTGAAGTGGTTCATTATCTTGAAATGGTAGATCATGGCTCTGTTATATCTTCCTTCACATGTTAGGTAAACCAAAATGTCCTTCAGCAGTTGTTTCCACCTCTCTTCCAACTATGATGATGTCACACTCTTCTTCCACACCATTCCTCTATGTTCAGGCTTTAGGTAAGACCTGAATTCTACATATTTTGGTATGGTGGTCTTGAACCATTTTTTCTCCTATGCAAGGGGGTTCAATTACTTTAGTGATTATGTTTTCATCTATGTAAAATTCCTCCTTGCCTATAACTTCCTTTGAACCATCAAATGAGAGGGAAAATGCCTCAGCTACCTGCTGATGGGAGCCTTGTATATTTTAATAAAAGTTGTAGTAGTCAACGTCTTGGAAGAGTTTACAGACCTCTAGATGTGCTTCCAAATAACTGATATCTCCTAGCTCCTGCCTAAGAGTAGGTCCTCCCTTCTTCATCTTGATGAGTGCCTCTCCTGGGTACATGCAAAATAATTCTCAGTTCTTTATACAGTGTGTTAGCAGGATGTTTCCTCAGAGATGGTTTTCCTGGTGGGGAGGAATGATAAGCTCAAAAGTGATATTTGTTGGAGTCCTTTGGCACTGATTATGAGGGTTTGTGATGTCATGATGGATGCTGAGATCATAAGGTGATGGCAACAAATGATCCTCTCGATCTTCTTTCCCAAGCAATCATATCACACATCAGCCTGGGTACTTAGTGGGCCTTCTATTTTTCCTTTGGATAGGTGGAAGAAAACTGAGGGTTTCCAATCCTATCAGTCCTTTGTTAGTTTTATAATGACCTCTTTATCTTATTTACACATGCAATTATGTAGGCTCAAGTCATTTCGGTGGTTTGTCACACCCTCCATTGATTGTTCATCTTGTTGACGGGGTATGATTTGACTGCTTTATAACTGTTGTCGTCTTTTGTATTTTTGATGGTTAATAATCTTCCTGAATTTGTTTGTAAACTGCCGAAAAGATAGCTTTCGGTGGCTAATGAAATGATATTCCTTTCGCCTAAGCCACCAAAACTGTCATACCAGCTTTCCGGTAAAATCATGCTTTCAGCAGATAACGGCGTTGCCGAAAAACCCATTTAATTGTCGAAATCCCGTCCTTTCGGTGGCTAATGAAATGTCTGAGATTTCTCCTAAGCCACCAAAATCACTTTTTACCTGACGCGTATCTTCCTGCTTTCAGCGGTTAAAATTTGTGTTGAATTGTTTGATAAGCTACCGAAAGCATCACCTTTTGGTGGCTAATGAGCTGTTCTGAGTCTCGCCTAAGCCACTGAAACCACCTTTACTAATATCGCTTGCTTCGCGTTTTCAGCGGTTAAAATCCTACTTGGTCTTCTCCCTAAGCTACCAAAAGCAACACTTTTCGATGGATAATGAGTCATTTGAAGTCTCGCCTAAGCCACTGAAAGTGTTAATTTAATTCTACTTGCTTGAGCCGCTTTCGGTGGGTTACCTTTATCCTACATTCAATCGTTAGCTACCGAAACATAGCTTTTTGGTGGCTAATGAGCTATTACAAGCCTCTCCTAAGCCACCGAAAGCTAAAACTTCCAAATTTTTCCACCACATCAAAAATAGAGACCTTCAATTTGTTATGCATCCTCAGATGTTTCATTACATAAATCAAATTATTCATACTTTCAAAATAAATTTATTTTTGGAGATAACACCATGTACATAACCCAAAACCTAGATACATTAAATCATACTTTCATGTATCTTTGTTGTGGTTTAGTCTTTTATCTAGATCTTCCTTCTCTTGTTCCTTCCTTTCTCTAGTTTATGCTAATTCTATAATCTCCTTTTCTTCACTTCCTTCTGATTTCCTCATGCTTTTTCATATACTAGTGGGGTTTGGTCCAAAATAGCTATGATCGTTAGGGGTTCTTCAACTCCCACTCCTTTTCCCCATGCTTCAGTCTTCCTTTTAGGGTTCTTTCCAAACATGGAGGATCCCAGACACACCATACATTGTGCAAGAGGAGATAGTATACTTGTGTTTTGTGGTTTACAAGGAAGGCTTGAAAATGGAACTCAATAGACTATGGAAAATGTTTTGTTGGAAAACACCTAAATTCATGTTTTATGTGACAAGATTCCATGGTTTGGAAAGATTCTATGGGAAACGTATCTAAAATATCAGTGATATTTATGCACACCTTATAGAATCTATGAAGAAAGGGACTCTCTAATGGATTATAAAAATAATGAATTCATTTGAAAATCTAAATAATAAGGTAAAGAAACAACCAAATTTAGCACTTCCTAATTTTAATGAAGTGTCTCAAATTTACTGTGATGCAAGTGAGGTATCAATTGGAGAGAATTTTATCCAAAAAGGAACACTAGTAGCATTTTGTAGTGAGAAAAAGAATAAATCCAAGAAGAAATAGTCTATGTATGACACGGAGTTTCAATCCATTGTATATCCCTTGAATAAGTGGATACATTGCTTTATATCGAAGGAGTTTGATGTGTTTGTTGATCACAAGGCCCTATAGTACATTAATAGTCAAGGTAAGTTAAATTATAAGCATTCAAAATGGGTATAATTTTTGTAATGTTACTCATTCTTCTTGAAACGCATGTCAAGGAAATCAAATAGAGTTGCAGATGCATTAAGCCAGATGCATTACCTTGGAATATATAAAATATTTGTATTTAGAGAATGCAAATTTTGTAGAATCCTAGAAGGCATGAAAGATTCCTTAGAGCATGGGAAGAACATTGTATTTGGAGTTCCATATCAAAGAAGGATTATTTTTTATAAATCAACAATTGTGCATTCTTCGAAGCTCATTAAGTTTGAAACTTGTGAGGTATTTTCATAACAGATGTTTAGGTTGACACTTTGGAATTAATAAAACTGCAAAGTAGGTCAAGGAGACTTATTTTTGTCCCAACATCAACAAGGATGTAAGAAATTTGTGGAGTGTTGTAGAGTTTTTCAGTTGGAAAATCGAGAGAGTCAAAACACCATGGTATATACCCCATTGTTGGTGCCTAAGATACCATGGGAAGATATAAGTATGGACTTTATTTTAGGACTCCCTAGGACACAAAGATGCCACAATTATATGATGGTTTTGGAGGAAAGGTTGTTGAATATGGAACATTGCATACCATGCAAGAATAAAATTGACTCTACTAAGGTATCTACATTATTTTTCCAATAGATTATGAGATTACATGGGCTACCAAGAAGTATCACTGCCAACATATATATTAGGTTCCTTGGACAATTTTTGAAATTACTTTGGAAGAAGATGGGTTCCAAGATGTTGTATAGTTCAAAATACCATCCACAAGCAGATGAACATACCAAAGATGTCAATTAGAGTCTCTGAAATTGGTTGAGAAGCTTGAGTGGAGAAAAGACAAGGAAGTGGGATTTGGTCTTGGCCCATGGGGAATTCATTTATAATGATTATTGGTAAGAGTGTGTTTCAGGTTATTTATGGTAGATCCACAAAAGGATTGATGAATCTAGTTAAATTGTTGAATCTAAAATATAAAAGGAATGCTAACACAAACAAATTTGTAGAGGGCATAAATGAAATGCATGAATAAGTCAATAGGAAGATACAACAGAGCAATGTTGGATAGAAGCAAAGGGAAAATCAGTGGAGATAGCATAAAGTTTTTAAGGTGAACTAGTAATTTCCTATTGTTGGGCCTAGGAACACTAAGGTAGAATTCAATCAGAATTATTCCTAAGTATGGAGAAGAGTAAAAGGAGAAGAAGAAGAAGCTGTGATAGAAAAGAAAGAAAGGAAAGGGAGTTGCGACATATGAGGTGAGAGGAAGGAAGGAGAAGAGGAAGCCACGACATAATGAAGGAGTTTGAAAACAAAAGGTAGAAGGCATGCAAAAAGCATAACAGTTGGACAACAACACTAAGGAGTAATGCTTGAAAAGTGACAATCCTTGAAGATCGTGGTTACGAGTTCGACTATACTCTCCAGAAACTATATGCATCAAGGAATTTATGTAAGTCAGATTGTTAGTGCCTCCCATTAGGTGTTACTAGAATAGGAAAGATAGCATGTTGACTAAAAGAGGAAGCAAGTTGAGAAAGTGAGAGGTAATGAGTCTGTATCAAGTCTGTAATGAGTCTATATCGAGTCTATAATGAGTATGTATCTAGTCTATAATGAGTCTGTATCAATTTTGTAATAAGTCACTATTGATTCTTTAAGAATGGTATAAAAGGAGGAACCAAAGTTGTTTGCAGGATAGATTCTTGTATTCTCTACAGTTAGATTCACTACTGTACGCTTCACTTTCAATAGCTGGGTATTGTTTTTTGTTAGTAGTATTCAAGGAAAAAGGATCTATAGCTGAGTGCACAAAAGAGTAGGAGGGGTGAGTCGATCCAAGATGTGTGCAAATCATTAGTAATGATAAGTAGGAAAAGAGCGGAGAGAGGAAAAGAGAGCATGATAAGAGATAAGAGTTTGTAAATATAGAGAAGAAGATCTAGAACAAAGTCTATATCTTAGTGCGCAAACTAAAGGTGCATATATTTCTACAAGCCAGATGAAGAGCACCTTTGTGGTTTTTTCCGGGATGGGTTTCCATGTTATATCTTGTGTATATGTATGAATGATGCATGTGTTAGATTTATCTGTGTAATTGTCATATTGAATGGATCATTCTAGATTTGGTTTTGAATGAATTAATGCATATCAATCGCATGATACCAGTTCAATACAGTCATACTACATAAAGATTGTTGATATAATAGGTTTATTAGAACATCAAATCGCAATCTAACTATTCATAGCACAAGTAAATAATCCACCCATAGACTTTGTTGACATCCTTGGTAAGAGGCCAAGGTACCAGAAATCCCCCTACCCAAATATGGAAACACGGTTTTGGAAGTTACCCATTCTAAGTGGAGATATCTCATATGAGACTGCATGTACGTTGCAGGTGATGCCAACTGAGCTATGCTCTATCGGGCCAATATCTTGGGGCTTTTTTGCACTGAGAAGAAGGGACTAAACCTAGGTTATGACCCTTAGAGGTGGGAGAAAATACAACAAATGGTTATGTTTCTAGAACCCGAATCACTATGGTGAGGGATATGTTGTCGGAACTAACAAAATCGAAGATCCAATATTGGGTGGATTTCAAACCATTAGAATTGACACGTGAAGAAAGTGAAGGATATCGGTGGAACCCAATAGAGTGGTTGGCATGGTGCATATTTACAGACATACACAAGATTTCTTTTCTGAGTTTCCTATTGTGTTGCATGATTGGTTTTCTAAGATATAAACCCAACAAATAAATTTCCAAGGAGAAGAACCAAAGGAGTGGTTTCCTTAGTTGATTGAGCGACTGGAAGGAGTAAACAACCCTATATGGAGGGTTGTGGATTTTTGGATAGATATTATTTTAGAGGGATACATTACTGATTTTGTTGTCGACACCATAACCTCATACAATGAAGCAGAGAGATAAAAATTTCTAGGACCACGTGGTAGATATATGTCGTCTTTAAATACGTGGATAAAAATTCTTTTCTACCAATGTGAAAAAAAATGTGTCTAAAAAGAGTGGGTATGATGCACTCTAACTTGAGATGTTCCCAGGAGATAGTGGAAATGAACTAGAATTTGGTTGTTTTCAAATTAGAACAAGATTTATATTTGGTAAGAGAATAAATACTTTGATAGGAAGAGGGATTTGCAACATGACTGAAGAGGAAGAAGACTACGAGCTTACATGGTACTTTAACAAAGGGTAATGCGAAGAAAAATAAGAATATCAACCGATCTTTGAAGCGTATGAATATTGAAAATAATCAACTGAATCTCCAGTTCATGAATGAGGTTACAAATCTGCTACAAAACTACGTGCGTTGCTAGAGGTAAGGTCTAGAGACTTATCTCCAACTGAATTTGTAAATACTACTGGTACTAAAGTTGTAACTAGCGGATAAGGAAGTCCAGCTAGCCAAAAGTTTGATCCAACTGTACCAATAGTAAACCCAATGGCTATAGATAACATTAAGTTACCAATATTAAATGGAAATGGGTCGAAAGACCCAGAACAACATTGGTTCCTATGTGAAGCTCTATGGAATGTGCAACAGATCTAGGATGAGAATATCAAGAAAGCACAAATGATCATGGCTCTATGAGGTCGTGCTCTGGACTGGTACATAAAATTTTCTATAGTACCAGTGGGAGTTGTCTAGAAAACGCCCAATGAAATCTAAATGGTCATGATAAATGAGTTCAGAAAACCAAAGTTTGAATCTCAATGTATTATCGAGATCCAAGAAATTAAGCATCTACCAATAGAATCTGTCTAGGACTTTGACCAGAGATTTAAAACATTAATGTCCAAAGAAATATTCCAGATGCAATACATACAACATAAGGAATGGTTCATCACCACCTTGTTTCCATACATCTAAACCATGTTGATGAAAAAAAATATTGTCGCAGAAAAAATCTATGGAGATAGAAATGAAGTTAGAATCCTCGCTGATTGGAGACAGGAGCATGTGGATGATGAAAATTTAGTTGCATATTTCCAACCTTATGATGAAACTCTAAGACATTAAAATAGGAAATTAATTTCAAGAAGAACTATGACGTACAATATGTCGAACAAAGAGACACCACAAAGATAATTTCTCCATGCTCATGAACTATGTCACATCAGGAGCGTCAAACCCGATGAAAAACCAAGGGATTCCTTGGTGTAGATTATGATAGACTAGGGGACACGAGTCCAAAGAATGTTTGTATTTAAAAAATATTGTAAGTGCACTAGCTAGTCTCTACTATAAATTTTGTAAGTCAATAGGCCACGATGAAAAATATTGTAGATCACTTACGATCCTGCAAGAAAATATGGTGGATACCTACTTGATGAAAAGTGACGAGAATATGCAAGATGAATGAGCGCAACCTCAGTATCAACCTGCTCAATATCCAACCATCACAATATCAGCAACCATAGTATCCATAACCATAATATCAGCACAATCAGTATCCACAACAATGACAATACCCTCAACAAAGAGGGGGTGGAAATGTTTGGGGCCGAGAAAGTTGCGCAAGTAAAGAATTTTACTGCTATGATAGCTTCGAATTTGTTGTTTGAAAATGTTCTGACAAGGTTCAGTTGCCCAAATATTTTGATTAGTGACCAAGGTATGCATTTTTTTAATCAATTGATTAAAGAACTAATTGATGAATTCTAGATACAACATAGAAGAACAATTCCATATCACCCTCATGAGAATCTAATTATCGAAGCATTTAATAAGATTATGGAGAATGTTCCGCACAAAGTTCTGCAATGCACAACAAGACGGCCGAGATCAGAAGATATCTACAGTATTATGGACATATCACACAACATGTAAGAAGCTGACAGGTCAAACACCATTTAGGTTGGTGTATGGACAAGAAGTTTCCATGCATATGGAATATATCATACCAAGATTGAGAGTTGTTGCAATCATAGAAATGACAGATGTTGATGTTGTAGAAGAAATATTGGTTCAACTAATTCACTTAGAAGAAGATTGCTTCATTGTGGGATTTCACTAGAATGTGGAAAATCAAAGACAAAAGGCATGGCATGATAGACACATTAAGAGAAATCATTTTGAAGTTGGAGGCATTGTTCTTTTGTATGACAGTAAATTCTTCAACCATAGGGGAAAATAAAAAAACACATTGGTTAGGATCGTATGTAGTTAAGGAAATCACTGATGGAGGAACAATTAAGCTAGAGAAGTTGGATGAAACAGAGATAAAAGGGGTCATCAATTGGAGCCATTTGAAGCCTTACTTTGATAACTGTGACTACGTCGCATCAAAAGAAAAAGAAAAAAATAAAGGAAAACTTAGATGGATAGTGCAAGATAAAACCCTTTTGGGAGAAGGAATGTAAGTCGCAAGGAGTGTGACCAAAGGGTTAAGAAGAGGAAATACAAGTCACAAACAGTGCGATGGGGGAGCGGCGGGGGGGGGGGGGGACAAAAGAAAATGTGTGTATGTGCAAAATTGAAGTTGAAAGAGGAATGCCAAAAATATGAGGGAACTTAAAAGAGAAGAGAAGTTTCCATAAGAAATAACCTAGATGGGAAATGACATGATGTTGACACAAAAATTAATAAACTTGTTGAAAATAAAGCTAACAACCATTAAATATGCAGTCATGAAAAGAATAAGATTGTCGCCTCTTTTATAAGTATTATGATGCCACAACAAAAAGGGATGGCAAAATCAATCATGGTAACATAATAAATTCATATGGCAACCCATGTGACGGAATGTGTTGTCATTATGCTACTCAAAGACCATGCATGTGAAAAGCTGACATGTGGAATGTGTAATGTCCCCAAAAGTCGAAAAAAAAATTTATATGCTTGTAAAACTACCTATACAGAAAATTATTCACTTACGGAATTCTATTGTACACTTCATGTACCTCTATTTCTTCGTAAGTTGTTCTTACGCTCTGTCTTTTACTTTCAGTCATTATTTTTAATATATTTTACTTATGATGTTGTACTGTTGTTTACTACTTAGTATTATGTTTACACTTTTATCTCCTATGCGTCGTCCTTTTTGCATTGTTGCACTTGTTATTTATGGAGTCCTAACTTAACTTTGTTTGTGGAAACAAGGTGGGTGGAGTGGCGAGACTTGTTCTCCGATGACGGTTTGAGAGGTAAAGTATTACTTTGTTGCGCAAGATTACTTAGTTCAATCGAACTAAGAAACCTCTTTTATTTACTTCCAGGTTTAACTCGTGACACAAGGCTTAGTAGGGAGGTGGAATCATTTCAGACTTTAGTTTTCACTTATTATTCATCATTACACTTTATTACTATTTCAGATGGGTAGCAAGGTAATCTTAAATTTGTTAATTATATATCCTAGATAATTAACTATGTGATACTTATACAATCTATACAATTGGACTTTATGTCTATTTTATTACAGTTAATAATGTATTTCTTGTTTTAATGGCAGTTCATAACTTGGTTACTTGTTTGGACCTTGGTATAAATATAGCCAGATATGTTACCATGGCATACTTCATATGCCATGGTCCTTAAGAATTGATACTTTAATACTAAGGGGTTGAGACCCTAAGCTCTAAAACTATGGCTTAAACATTACCCTTATACGTAAGCTTGGATTCTTGACTTTAGACTAGTGCATACTTATGTATGAATGAGACTTTTCAATATGGCATACCATGTAATAGTATACGATCTGCATTACGGTTTTGGGGTGGAGGATCTATAGCATATGTTAGAAACCATATGATAGCAGGGTTTAAGCCTTCATGTGAGAGGTGGAAATACATTGTAATGCAATGAAACTAAAAATATGGAGATTGGGTTTTGTATGGCGTTAATGGTTTCTAGCTGGTGCATTCAATGCTCTTGGAGAAGCGTGACAACCTTCCCTTAGGCTTGGCTCACAATGGTTGTGCATTGTGTTTGTCATTTGGGGTTTATACATTTTGTCTCTATGTAGGGGGAAGACCATGGAAACGACCTCCAGACCATGAGGTATGCTTCGTTGGGTTTATACACATGCACATTATTTGGTTTAATGTTTGTGGACATACTTCTCAACTGCGGTTTCGCTTGTGTTTGCAGGTGCCGAAAGGTAATGAGGAGCATCGTGGCTTCAACTCTCTTGGCTCCAAGTGTTTACAATTGTGGCCATGGTAATCATGTGAGAAATTCTCTACTTGCTACCTCTCAGCCTTATTGGGTAGACTACGCATAGATTCGTTGCTTAGTTGGGGCTTTATGCTGTGGATTTCAATGTGGGGTTTTTAAAATTTACCTTCAGGCATATGATTAAAGACTTGGATTTTGAAAAATGTTTAAGTGGCTTCGATTGTGGAGTGAAATCACACTCCCTCTAGTTCTGTGTATAAATTTTGGGTTTTTAATGATTTACTTGTTTGGTCCTTTGAGCCATTGGTTGCACCATTGCTTGCAATGGTGCCATAGCCCATTGGCATGCCCAAAGACTTGTATTTTGTCTTCATAAGCGACTGTGTGGAGACACTGCTTTACCATACTCTGTATGATGTTTATACTCTGCATTTTTAATAAAGGACTCATGTTGTTTTGCTTACTGTGTTGTAATGTATGTGCTATGTTATGGTTTATTAAACTTGGTTTGGACACAGCAATTCGCCTTTGTTTGAGATCTATGTGCTAATTATATTTTAATTGTTGTAATGTGGACATCATGAGTTTTTAAATACAAAGCCGTGAATGACTTGAGCCTTCCCCATCGTGGCTATGGTAGTCTTGGAATTATTTCATTACTGTAGATAATTTAATGAATAGTGTAGGGGTGATTTGTTAGCAGAGTAGTTGGTTTTAATAATTACTATTTAAATTATAATTTTGTATGGCAGTGACTTAGGGGAATGCTATACATAGCATCTGTTAGTTGTTTGATACAATGAATTTGTGGGTTTTCTAGAGGCCGAGGTTTAAAGGCCCTTGATGGAATTCGTTATTGTATTTATCTTGTAAATGGACTCTGTGTATTTATATCTTGGCTGAGGCCATGCTGTAGCGAAATCATAGTTTTCCTAACAGCGTGGTAGTGATTTAAAATATTGTTTCTTGCATACATATTATGTATAGTGTGGCCTTAACGTGTATGCAAATGATACCCCATAGGGTTTGACTCTGTTTTGGATATGTAATGTAATTAATGGTATTTTAATAAATAAAGAAAATTGGGCTTATATGCCCACAGGATTTGATTCTTGTTCCTATTTGCAATACATGGATTTATAATATGGTTTTTATGCTATTTAATAGGTTATGATTTCTGTATTGGATGTATTGTTTTAATTCATTTATGGTAATGTTCTGATGAGTTATGTAATTTTTTTCTAGTTATGTATAGATGGAAAAGTTAGAACTGCGGATTCTTTTGTATGAATTATGATCAAAGAATTGTAAAGGACCACATGGATGGTCACGATGCTTCCTTCGCTCATTTAGTTCTGATACTGATAATTTAAATGCAAAGTTTTGATATTAGTATATTCTTATTATAGCTGACCTTGGAAGGTCTTAGATGAGTTATTTATAATTTTTTTTATTTAAATGTATAGAAAGCTTTGAGAAAGTTTTATGCCTGATGAATTTATCTGTATATATATTTATCTATAAAGTAGTTATGTTTGTAAGTAATACCCTAAAGTATCTAATTAGTATATTTATTTATTTAATCTTGCTACTATGATTAAATCTACTATAATCTGAACATGTCTCTACTGACAAATGAAATATGTCAGTAGAGTTATGAAGAATAGGTGAGCAATAATAACAAGTATGGGTTTACCTAGTTTACAGTAATAATTTCTGAATATTGAATGAATACAGAAACAAACCTAGAGATGCAATCCTATCCATATTCATCCTATGATAACATTTACAAAACCAAGGGAGTATTGAAGGAAATACAAACCCTAGAAGAGTCTAGCAAGAAAATCAAATACATAGGGTTAGTAGATACAGTGAAAACATTCATCTAACATATGCACCAATTAATCTAGACGATGACATAGACAGTCTAGGGTTTAAAATTTAAGAAATGTAACCCTAGGAGATATGGACAGAACCATCATTTCTAGGGTTAGAAATATATAAACAGGGATGATTTTAGGGGCGAATTATAGCCCATAGGTGAATTTTAAGGGGTGGCCAAAAAAAGGTGGGTGAATTTTTAATATTAAAATGGTTTTTTATTTATTTAATAAATTAGCCAATTTTTTTATTATATATATATATAATTTCCCCATATCAAATAGCCTGCACGGTGAAACTGTAAAAATTCTCAAAATGGAATTTATCCCACTCGTTTGATGGGGAAAATATTGACATTCACCCATATTTCTTCTGTAATGGAGGTAAAATAGCCAAAAATTTTCAGTTTTGGAGGAGAAACGAAGATGGTTCGCCCATATTTATGGTTGATAGGTTAAAAAATATGGTGTTTTTCCCCTGAGTTATGGATATTTGGGTTTAGTCGTTTTTGTACTCGATTTGGTCCAGACTCCATATTTGGGGATGTTTTTTACCTTGCCGCAAGAGTCAGGGCTCAACATCAAGCTTGATTTGGTCCACATTTGAGAAAAACATGGAGATTTAGTCATTTTTGTAATCGATTTGGTCCAAAATCCATATTTGGGGATGTTTTTTACCTTACCGCAAGAGTCAAGGCTCAACATCAAGCTTGATTTCATGCAAATTGTTTTTGACAGGGGATTCACAAAAAATGATTTCACACTGACTAACTATTGGGTGAAAGATCTCTGCATTTGTTCAAGTTTATTTCTATTTGCAAACTTTACAGGTTAGTTTCTTCTTTTATCTGCAGGCTTTTCATTGCAGATAGATTATTTAACATCTACGTCTTTCTAATTTTATGTTTTCTATTTTGATATTTTTGTCTTCTACTGAGTATGTTGTGTGCAATATATTATCTCTATATCTTGAAATCATTTTGGTATGAGGTTAAAGAATTTAAAACTGATTGATTTTCCCATTTAAATCTTAGTAATTATCTCAGTTCTGGTTGCATGGATTGGTGATAAGTTCGACTTCATTTGACATAATTGTTGATTTCACTATAATTTATGTTGCCTCAGCAAATTGGAGGATGGGATCAACATGCACACAGAGGTTCCCCACAAAATACATCTTTTTTACAGGATAACTGGATTGATTTCTTTAGCATAATCATAATGTGGCTAACATGTTAAGCCTAGAGGATAGGTTAACTTCGTTGAAATGCTTGGATTCAGCCTCATTTCAACCCCTTATTTGCATAACTAGCTCCAGGATCTATCACATTTGAAGTGAGTGAGATTAGTAGAAGGAAGGAAGGTTGCACGCTGAATGGGAAGGTCAAAATCCAATGCAAACTTGTCAATTTTCCATACCTTGTCCACTTGCTAAGCTGGATGGTTTGTATTCAAGGTACCATAGTTTTACCATGCCAAATTTAGTATGAGGTTAAGGGATTTAAGGCTGATTGCTTTTCCAAATTCCCATTTAAATCTTTCTAAATATCTCAATTCTGGTTGCATGGATTAATGATAAGTTCAACTTCATTTGAGATAAATTGTTGATGTTCGGTCCGCAAATTGAAGGATAGGTTCAGCACACACATAGAGGGTCCCAACAAAATATATCTATGTTACAGGATATCTGAATTGATTTCTTTAACATGGCTAACATGTTAAATTTAGAGGCTAGGTTGAATTCATTGAAATGCTTGGATTTAGCCTCATTTCAGTCCCTTTTTCACATAACTAGCTCTGGAATCTATCAAATTGGAAGTGAGTGAGATCAGTAGAAGGAATGTCAGTTGCACTTGTCAAAAGGGAAGCATGCTAAAGGATATGTATCCAGATATTTCTCCCACAATAAAGAACAGAGTGCTGAATTCCTATGATGATTGTTTGATGACAAATTATCTGGAGGTGTCTTGTTGTTGGAATGATGTTAGGAAATCAATTAAAAACTTAAGATAGAAAATATCCCATGCTTCCATCCTGAAGGAATTTTAGTACTTTGAGGATTTGTATGAGAAATATAACAAGCTGCGGATTTGATGCACATGGAAACCAGAAATAGACCAACAAACAATAGGTTCAATGCTCAACAAAAGGCAAATTTGAGTTTACAGTGTCCCTTGGTAGCCATATAATATTAAAAGTAGGGGTAACTTTAAGGAACCATACTTATTTTAAAGTGTATAAATGTTGGCAAATCTTACCAATTCCTAAAATGTCAAATATAAAATATTTGGCGATATTTTTCTAAAAATATTTCAATTTATAAGTATTTATATCGTTTATAAAATAATTTGGCTATCTTTAGAGTGAAAAATCTTACCCCATCAAAATTGGACGAAACAGGGTTCAAAAAATGTAAATTGGCGAACCTTTTTTTGGAAAAAAACCATGGAAAAGTAGCCCATGGGCTAAAATTCATCCCCTAAAATTGTCATTGATGAAAAGTTGATCTTGTGAGTTGTAGGTAAACAAACCAGTTAGTATCAGTATGAATCTGCATAGCAATACAAAATTCAAATGAGATATTGGCCTTGCATCCTAGGCAATTTGCATATTATCATCTGTTCTATGACAAGAACAGTTTTAAGATTTTATGTCAAGAACCGCCATATGGGGAAAGGTTGTTAACTTGGTGTTTAATGCCATGGTTAAAGCCTTTGATATATAATTCATTTGGTTATAGCATGCCTGCAACAAAAAATCACTCTCTTGATAAGATTCGTCGGATATTTCAAGATGTAGATAATATGCTTACTTATGGTTGGCCTTTCCTTTGTGGCAATGAGTTTACTGTAGCTGACTTGTCATTTCTTGCACTTGCTGGTACTATACTATGCCCAGTGTGGGATGGCCCCTATCTAGTACCAATAGAAGAATTTCCATGGAAACATATAATGAGGATGTATGAAACTAAAAGACACTATCAGGGAAGCATATAATGAGGATGTATGAAACTGAAAGATGCAGAAAATCCTTCCTGAAAGAAATTTCCATTTTGGTAAAAGCACCTTGGTCAAAATAGTAGTTTCCTTTTTCCTCTAAAACCAATTAAAACAAATAAAAAGAAAATCATAGGAAATGTTATAGGCAATCAATAAGGTCGATTTGCTTATTTTGGGGATGGTATTGTGTGAAAGGGATTAGTTCCACTTTGAATGCAACTATACAAAAATCCTAGAAAGAAGGGATAGCAGTCTTGATGAAGGAAGGCTTTCCTATTTTAGGCCTTATTGCCTCTTTCTAAAATAGTAGACAAGGAAAACTGCTTGACAGGATTTGAGGTTCTATATATGCTGAGTTGAGAAGCAAAACGAGGGTCACACAGTTCACTTTGGAGCATTGATTGTAGCAGTAGAACAAATATTCACTCTCTCATCCACCACACCTCAACCACTACCAACATTGCTAGCAAGGATATCTTTGGCAGCCTGTCACCTATGATCCATTATGATGCAAACAATCTATTGGGTAATAAGTGATTAAATCAGTTATGCTTATTCCAGTTCTCTGATTATCAGTATGAAGATTTATATTGGAGAGATAATCCATTAGGGAAGACATATTTTCCTTATGAGTCAAAGGTGACTTGCCCATGATAACATTATTCCAAATGCTTGATGATTGTCCATTTATTGGCATTCAAATATGCATGTTTCTAGATTAGCTGGAATGCTTGATGAATACTTTTATAGGTTTGAGATCCTCTTATTGGAGCAGGTTTGGAGAATATCTTATTCATTTTAATGTCGTTGAAGTATTTTTGCATGAGAAAATGCTTCAACAATGTTATATATCCATTTATTAGATTCCAAATAATTTTTTATCCCATGCCTATTTTCAAGACTGCAGGATATCTAGCTCTAAATCCTCCCCTAGAAAGAGGCATTTTTACCACATGCTACCAATGAAAAAAAAGGTATTTCCTATCCACTTTCCCTCTTTCCATAGGAATTGACGAGTTGTTTTCCCTGTTTCATTTAGAACTCCCATTATGGCAACTAAAGCCAAGAATAATATAAAGGTGCGGATCAGAGAACATATATAATAAGGATACTTTGAGTCTACATATTTAGTCATTGTTCTTTGTTACCCCTCATGTTGTATGAGGACCCTTTTTCATCATGATCTAGTCACATTTGGATGTTAACTTCTGATGTCCTACATTATCCAATAGATGATTTCAGATGGGGCCATTTTATCGACACATGATCCACTCCTAGCATTACCCTCATGACTCATTCAAACTATTTGTTGAGGGGGTGAATCCGAGAGGATGGAGGTTAGAACAAAAGTACAGGTTCATGCCTTGCAGCCTAGCATGATTATGTTGTCTAATGGGTTCAGAGCACTAGAGTTAACTTGATATAACTCAATATTATGATGACATGTTGGAGATGGGACCTTGTCTATGTGTTGAAATAATAGTTCTATCCATATGGCTATGAAGATGAAAAACTGAGGAAATGGAAATATGTTCAACAAGAACAAGGACAAAGTGTTCAAGAATACAAATGAATTCTAAAAGTAGGCCATCATGCTGATTATCTATCTGAATGAACCTCGGCAGTAGTGAAATACTTTGGAGGCCTATTTAGCAATATCCAAAGGAAATTATATTATTATAGCTATTGAATCTAAAACGTGTAGATGAGGCAAGCAAGAAATCTTTTTACGTCAAGTTGGACTTCAAAAAGGGGTAATAGCAAAAGGGGCATGAAGAAATTGGAAAAAATATTCCATCCACAAGTGAGTGAGGGAAATATCCAAGAGGCATTGCAAATACTGCGATGGGCACATAGATGATAAGTGTTGGAAGCTTCATCAAGACATGCATAAAAAATGGTACAAATCCTAGAAAGGAGAAAGGACAACTACCAAAATGGAAGAAGCAATGGCAGACAATGTCTCTGATGTGGATGAAACCATAGTCTGGACTCTGCACTACATTGTGACAACCAAGGGTAAGTGGAGAAGGCATTTACTATTCAAATCAAGGTTTAAATGAAGAACCGAAAGGTAAATGGTCTATTTTATAGTGATTCTCAATGTAGTTTGATTTCTGAAACCTTTGTTGATGAGCTTGATCTATAAACTTATAATATAGTACAATGATGTTGTTGAGATGTTTACAAGAAAAATAGAATGTGATGTAGCACCTCTTGGTACAAGTAAATGGATGTTCAGCGGTGCCTTTTTATGGGATAGGGATGCAACTTTCTAGAGAAAAGAAACCATTATCACTTGGGAAAAGGTGGTAAGGCATGCTTCATCAAAGCACAAAAGGCCAAAAAGGGAGAAGCAAAATATCTATAATAGTAATGAAACAAGGGTAGACAGGAAGATTGATTAATACATGTCACAAACATGCAACCTTAATATCTAATGGAGTTGTGGACTTGGAGAAACAAGTGGAGGTTATGTGCTTCCACCTTCTCCATCAATAAGCTTTTAGGGACCAAAATCCTCCCACTAAAGAAGTCTGATCTGAAATGGATAGAACTAAAGAGCCACGACAAGAAAAGGTTTTGGGCATGTTGTGTATTGGAAGTGAAATTTTGGACCATGTGGAGAGGATCTTACCCCTACACTCCACACTCTGCAAAAGCATAAGTACGAGCATGCAAAGTGAGGGACCTACCTAACCTCCACATCAAGACCCCTACATTATGATGAAGCTCTGTGTTTGCATAGAAGAAAGAAGAAGAGCCCCAAAAAAAATACTATTGAGGCATACCTGATAGATGACATCACCATGTAGAGTCCACAAATCCATAGAGTAGATGCCACATGGAATCTACAAAAGAAAAAGTAACCCTTCAAGGAAACATAAAGATCATACATCCTAAAATCGATTGCATGAGGAAGCATTTACTTTGGGGGGTTCTATTGGCATCATTCAAGGGTTTGCAAGGAAGATGGAGGAGGCATTTGATCAGTCTAGGGGAGAGACTCTAGGCATTCCAAGAGAAGAGAAACCAATAGAGGTGGGAATAAAGAGGGAGATTGGGACGTCGGTTGAAAAAGTGGCATTGGAAGTTGAAAGCTTCGAAAGTTGATGCCACAGAAGTAGAAAAATAAAGACTAAGAATGAGAAGTATGTTCCTAGATCACGAGGATGAAGAGAAGTATGACCCTATCCACAGAGAACAAAGATTATCTCAAAGCCAAGATTCAATATGAAAAATGCATCCATGGAGTAAGAATACACAAAATCTATGTCTAACAGTATATAGCTGATATTTGTCATCATTCTTGAGCACATAAAGAGCCAAACAAAGGCCATGCTAGTTTTCACAAATGGGTTTCCAGGGTAAAATCTATGTTAGTTGTGTGTATGTAATTGATGCTTCAGAATTGATTTTCTTCCTCATTTTTAATTACAGTTTGCAAGTAATATTGTAATACATAGTCAGAATTAATTTGCAATGAAATAGAAAACATAGAGAAACATTATAGCTTTCTGCAAAAATAATTAAGGTCCATATTGGTGAAATGACTCAGCCATAGGATGAGCAATTATGGATCAGAACAAAGGAGCACCTCTGCATGGTTTATTGTTGTTTATTGTTTGTATGGCCTTAAAACCACCCAGAATTGAGATTTACTCTGTTTTATTATTGGTTGAGGGTTAAAATAGTGTTGAATCATGTGTTTTCTTATTGTTAAAACAAAGTTAAAAAAAAATATTATTGTTTGAGGATTCCTTTCCTAGGTCTCCTATTTCCTCTTAAAATCCATTCCACACCAAGATTGAGATTTTGGATTCTATTGGATAGTTATATGTAGTGCAGTTCTACTTGGTTTTTTACTTTCACTATGGAAATAATAAGAATATGACCAAACCATATTCTCTGGTGAAAAATATGTGGGATTCCTAGTCTTTGAAAAAATTGATGCAATAGAACCGAGGCATAAAAATGATACCTTACCATGGTTACAGTATGGAAGGATGAAAAATTACATAGTTGAAATGAGAAGTAAGGGATTGCATTCTCACACCAAGATTATCATCGCCAAGGTAGTAACCTTGATGGCTTGCATAATTTTTTCCAGGGTCTCTTATTGTCTCTTGAACTGCATTCCAGACTCAAGATCGAGTTTGGGATTCTATTGGGCTGTCATATGCAGTGCAATTCTACTTGTTTTTTCACTTTCATGCTACAAAAGACTGCAATATCTCTTTCATTCTATAACAACACTTATGGTTTTAAATATTCGTAATACAATTTTGTTACTAGATTCCTGCACTAATGACCATGCATTGATACAATATTTTATTAACAGAATGGTGTTGTGCAATTTACTTGGTAATTCAACTACTAGTTTGTTCCAAATTTATGAATAATGATATTATTGGTTTACTAACTTTGATTTATTATCTGCTGATGTGCATGATATAGATAGGAGCTATTTATGTATCTCAAACATTACAGTTTAAAGGTCCTGTTTGCGTTGCAGATAAACTACTCACTGAAGTGCAAGAACTAGAACTCAGGGAGTACATGCAAAAATACAGGTTTAATTTTTTGAATTCTCCCTCTCTCTCTCTGTCTTTTTAGGTATAGATGGAAATATGAATGAAGATGTTGGACCATTTTTTTATTAAGGTCTGTAAAAGTAAAGAAATGAGACTATACGATAGAGAATTCAGTTACAAAGAATTTCCATCTTGATTCAAATTTGAATGTGTCTGTAATTTGCAGAATAAAGTTTGCGACAAAATGCATTAAGAAGGAAGGGATGCTCCTTGTCCTTGATGGTGAAGTTGTAGCATTGTTTCCCAGTTTATTCTACAGTGTATGAAATCAATTTTCAGACCACATTGCTTGAATCTCGAGTCTATATATTGAAACCATTTTAATTCCTTAGCTTACACTAGGACCAAACTGCATTATGCTGGGGATTGAACTTGGTGTCATTTTGTATATTCCTTCATTAAGAAAGGGGAAATATGTTTATATTAGTGTTTTATCCTCTTTTAATTACATAGTTATTTATACCATTTCATTTTTTATTGTAGACCTCTAATAGAATCCTCATATGCATTTTTTTTACTTTAATAACAATTATTTTTTACTTTAATAAACATGCAAATGTTATTGACGGTATATATACAATTGTTCTCAGTTTTTCACCATATATATGCTGTAAAAAAAAGCATGTAAATGCTTATTTGTGGAAGATGTTTCAAGAAAGGGGTTCAAAGCAGTGCTATCAACTCAAATCCGCTGAGTATGAGCAAATTTTGACCAAAACTAATTAGAATTGGTTGTTAACTTTTTCCTAGAGTTTGAGTCAACCCCTAACATTACTTAATTCATCTGTGTCAACCTTTGAGGTGGCCAAGTCATCAAAACATCGACTTGACTACGTCTGCATCTGCTGACATGGATGCTTAGTTGTGGCCAAAGTATGAAAACATTAAACTTGAAAAAATGAAAATAAAAGGACCCTAAGCCCTCAAAAGAATTTAAGAGCAATATGGTTTTCATGTCAATGCTTAGATTATAATGTTAATTCCTAAAGCCAATGTGACTTTAATTTTAAATTTAAATTTCTTGGAGTATCATGTTTTAATATTATATATAAATATATACTTTTTACATGAATTCATTTCTATTCTGTGAATCTTTCTTGCATACTTTATAATATAACATGGTATATAGTTATAAAAACTTGTGTGATTACGATGAAGAGATAGGGAGTGGCCTTGTATGCTTGTTGTCTACATGAAATAGTTGAGCTTCACTTCTCAAGTTTGGATTTAGGGTAAAATGTTATAGGTATAAGAATTTGGTTTTATATTGTTTTATATTGGGCCGATTCTTAATAGGGTATCTATAGTTCATTCAAACAGGCACTTCCCTATGATCCTAGTAGCAAAGCTCATTTCCCTTATGCATCACATTGCTGGCCAATGGAGACAGAGTGAGGGATCTCATTGGACTTTTAACTCTATGGAAGAAAGTGCAGCAGTTGGTCATTGAAGCTAGATTTTTACAGTTAAGGTTGGGTATGGTCATCAAAGTGGTAACTCTATGGGAAGTTACATTACTCCTAAATAAGTCTGGCCCTGGGAGGATTTTAATATAAAATTGATTTGTAGGATTTTAATTTTAATTTTAATTTGCACTTTTAGATATCCATGATTTAACAAATGCATATGAATTATTGATCCATTGTCTTTGACTCTTTTTTGGCAACTGCAAAAGATAGAAGATTTACCTATATCAAGTAGAACAAGAAAGCGCAGGAGAGGGTCGGGTGGGTATTTCGTAACAATTCCCTTGGATGATGGATAGGCTTTGGTTTTTCCAAAACAATTGTAGTAACAAACCTGAGTACAGAGCTCACAAGAGTAAGAGAAGAAAACCACAAGCTATCTTCAAATGCCAAGCTAGTTACTTGTTGATTCTAGTTGGAAAACTTATGATTGGTGTTAGGTGAAGTTCTTAGAAAATAATTTTTTTAATTTACCTGTCTATGGCTTATGAGTAATGAAGACCACACTTGTAGATAACGTTTCTTCTATGTTTACCTGTTAGAGTAGGGTTGAGCCTATATTGAATAAGATTTGTAGATAATTTTGCATCCTGTCTAATAGATAATTGGCATGATGCAAAATGTCCAATATATAGTGGATCTGTGATAGATGGCACCACGACCATGGCCAAAACTGTATTATGTCATGTCTTGAATCTATTATTATAGAATGAGAGCACTACTTTGAATTTTTTGTAAATATTAAATTCATCCAAAACTAGACACCTGAAAATCTTTCTTTCTAATTTGCGAGGGACCATCAATTTTCTTAGAGTTGTCTGCTGAATAGTTAGCCAAAGGTGTCTATCGAAATATTTTAGTTTCCAATCTGATTGGGGTTGCAGTTACTAAAAGAAATATGTTTCCATATCTTAATGAACACAAGAAATAACCTAGATGAATGAGAGGTCAACTACATATCTGAGAGCCCACAAATGTCCACAACTGATGGGACTACATATTAACTGAATTATTGTTATGCCCATGTCTTGTTGTCAACATAGCATATCCTAGCTACAATAAGGGACAACATGGCTGGAAAAGTAGCATTTTTCCCATGATGTATGAGTGACTGTTGTACTGCAGTATATCTCTAAGCATTTGGTTATGGTTAAATAATATAGTGGGTCTATTGGTCAACTACTTTAAGTTCAGAACATGGTTATATCTCTAAGAATTTGGGTATTGTTCAACTTCTTTAATTCAAGGACATGGTTATCATATTGTTGACAATAATCAAGCAATGTTACACAGGGATGTGCTTCCCCAGGTGAGGGGCATTTGCTGGGATGCAGAATCCCAAAGGGGTATGTTTACCAATGCCCCCTTTAGGGAAACATGGGGAGACATATCCCAAGAAATGGGGGACATTTCCCTTTTGCGAGAAACTCTTGGGAAACAACCCTTTAAAAAGGGATGCTCATGGCCTTTGGATTTAGAAAATATGAAATGTTTAGAACAAAAAATGTGTATTTATATTATGCTTTCATTGGCCAAGTTCATGACTTTTTATTGTTTCTTATATATTTAACTTTTTGGATTTTGGTTGGAATTCCCTATGTTGGGGGCTTTGACTTATCCTACGATGTTTCCTGAAATTTGGGAGGTGTCTCCACACATCCCTCGGATCCATTTCCCTATTTCCATGCCCCAATCCTAGAAACTTGGTGAAACATTGCATTAATTTAAACCAATACAAGGTGTGTATCTACAAATTGTCAAAGTAAATTAAATGAAGTTTATCAATGAACTACAGAAAGGTCTAATTCTGTGAGGAAGATATGTTGTCAATACAGGTCATTAAATGTAAACCGTTATGTCATTGAATCCTTGAGAGGAAAAAGATAGGCCCTTAACACCTTATGATTGCAATCAATATGACATGCTAATTTCTCCATTATTAATTCATGGTATGTGAATGGGTGGAACATATAGAAAGACCTCGATTCATTTTTCTTATTGAAAAATCCACATTTTAGATGCCTTCCCACTTTCACCATTACTTCAAAATTGGTTAGGTTGTGCATGAAAAGTTTCTTGACATGTGAAAAAACCATTTGAAATATTTTTTCCTCAATTACATGTATTATGCTTTCATCTATAATCATTGTATCTTGGAAAACTGAAGTTATATATCAGCGGTGTTAGCCTTTGATATTATGCTCGACATTGTTACTCTAATTTCTATACATTGTTAGCTTTCTATAACTGGGAAAATATGAAGGATAATTTTTCTATCGAAAGTGTTTTGATGAAGATAAAGCATCTTAGTTTCCTTATTGAAAATGATAGGTTATGCTAAATACATAGATTCATTTAGTGGACCTTTCAAAAGCTAGGAATTTTGGCTAAATATACAAAGGATCATTTGCAAGTTGTACAACTTGGGATTAGAATTCATTGATATATTATTCATTTCTTCGTTGATGTGACGTCAATGCTTGTTAATATATAAAGAACATTTATATAAAGCAACCATAATTTACCCTAGAAATGAACTTGATATACTAAGAACTCATACATATAACTTTTTTGAAGCTCCTTTAATGGCATAACCTACACACTTTTAAATGACCAACATTAACAATTTAAGGCAGATCTGACCTATGATTTTTAATGAACAAATCACTTGCGAACTACCACGTTCCTCTCAACCATGACTCATAACTGTTCCTGGTTTTAATCTGGATCCCCTCGGGCTAGACTCCAACATGCAAGTAGCTTAGATCTCCTAAGGTAAGGTTTCCTAACTGGTATTCTGAATCAATCCTCTTTTCCTTGCAGGAGAAAGCTCTCCAGGAAAACACTTGAGAGCCAAAATAGGAAAAATAATAATTCTACAAAGATAAAAATAGGAACCACCAAGCCTTTGCTTGGCTTGAGTCTTTATAGATAGACTTTTCAGTCAAAGGGATAGTTCAATAAACTAATCCTTGATTTCTTGATTTAACCATTTTTAATTACTGGGGTAATTTTCAATACTTAACTTAGTAACTTTTAACTAGTTCCTAGTTAAACTTTCATAGGTATTATATTATTAATTAATCCTTTAATAATAAATAATAATTGATGGAGCTTCTCTTCTTTCTTTTATTTCATTATATATTTAATCATAATTAATTCTTTATACATACTATGTATAAAATACATAGTATTATAACACTTGTTAACATTGTCTTTGGGCATAATGTACCATTATCCCTAGACTTAATGACACTTATTCATTAAGGTCATGTAGATAGGTGGCTTAGGTCTACTAGGCTAGGAAACTCTAAACATCCTTGCATGTTGGATTCCCTCATATAACGTGGTATCTCTTTAGTACTTTGATGAGAATATAGAAATTCAAAATTTCATTTAATCACATATAAATAAGTATGATGATATCAATATTTTTCTCTCCAGTTGTTTTTACTCGGAAGTTATTAAATTCTTCTCAGTAACCCCTAGTGCTTACTAGAGCCCATACTCAATGCCTATAGCAAGAATTTATAAACATAGTGCAATTCCAAAGCTTCCACTCAACACTAAATTCTAGGATGTATTTGTACGATAAACCTGGCGATACAATGGCCAAGGATCTAGTGCTCTAGAGATTATGCTCAACATCAACATGGAAGGATCTAGGGATTATGCCCAACACATCCAATTATCTTTTCATGTGTCCCATAGCTTCCCGCTCAACATAAAGGTAAGTACTCATGTTCTCCAGAGCTTCTTGTTCAACACAATTCATCAATCACTCAAGTGTTCCAGAGCTCTTTGCTCAACACAAAACATCTTATCAATCATGTGAGTCAGGGTCCATGCCCAACAAAAACAAGCATATACATATATCATCAATAATTAGATTATGCCAAATATATAAAACAAATCATCATGTTCATATGCAGTGGGGTCTTTGACCCAATATAAAATAAAACATCAAGATAATAATCAAAATCAATAGGCACATGGCTATAAGTGTTATGTCAGGAATTTGAGATATTACGTCCCTCCCTGCTTGGAACAACACCGTCCCTATTGTTCTAGGGACTCAGAACGATACCATGAAAAAAGGTGGGGTAATAATTTCTCATCGTGGCCTCATTCTCCTGAGTAGCTTCATTAACCTCAAAGTGCGTCCACTGTACTTTCAATTGGACCATGGTGCGTGTAGGAGGAGCAATTCGATAAGTCGACTTGAACGATAGCCGACTTAGTCTATCAGCCAACTAAGTCGGTCGACCGACTAAACTAGAGATTAGGTCGTCCACCTAAGGTCGTGTCGGTTCACCAAACCGATAGGTAGTTATTTTGTAATTGTTTTGTAATCATATATAATAGGTTGTTGAGCCAGATGAGAACTCAGTTCAGTTCTCTGTGTTGTATGGACTCATTCATGTAATATAATCTGTTAATTCACCTACTTGTCCTTATCTCTTATCTCTGTTATATATGTATGTTTTAGTATATATTATTGGTAACCTTTTGTGATCTGTGAGATTACAACATTGGTTCCATTGCTAGTAGTACATGTCTGAAATGTATGCAAACAGATGATATCAGAGCAGGAGATTAAGGAATGGTGGGAACGTAAAGTTGCAAATTATTTACAAAATTACACACGAAGGAACAGATTAACAATCGTACAAGAAAAAGAAATATTCTTATAGAAACGCGTGAGAAGTTTGTAGAATCAGTGCCCCAACTATTGAAGAAAGTCCGGGATGAAGAAGTCGAAAGGGACTAATGAACAACAGTTGCTGGAAAAACTGATCTAAGGAGGTAGAACAAACTTGTTGGAGTGGTTCAAGAAAATCATCGATGACTTCTATGAGGAGCAAGCATTAGAAGACAGAACTTCGGTGGAAACCGTCAAGGAGAAATTTTACACAGACCTCACCGAGCAGTTTCTGTGTTCCTTACTGACCTTGCTGTTCAAATTCCTGATCGAGAAGGAAGTAGGACATATTGTCGAACCTCGTCCATCACTTCACGAACTTCCATCAAACTCTAACTGGGTGGAAAATAAAAAGATGTGGGAAAATTACATTGCATAAAGGGAGTGGGAATACTTCCTAAGCAAGTAGACCAAACTATCCGGGATTTTTAAAAGCATCGAGTAGGTTATGGGGGGGTAGCTGGTCATATGTCGAGATAAAGTGGAGTGGATTCTAATAAACTAGAAGCAGATACCATTCACCAGTAATGCGAAGTTGACGAAAAGCAAAATCAAGAGAATAGTATCACACAATGGTATGTAGGACATCAGAAAATAGAGAGGGAAGAGAGACAACAGAGGAGGGAAGTAAGAAGAGAAAGAGCCTTAGTGCTGCATAGAGGAAGGATTCCTAGGGTGACTGACCAGGAAGGGAATCTGCCAGAGTCGTGTCATGACTGACATGAAGAAGGCATGGAAGAAGAGGCATCCCCTACAGAGGAAAAATTATGGATGGAGCAGCAGAAGCTCTCCATGTAAGAGCTCCCCATGAAGGAACAACCCTCTCTCCATTGAATCCATGTACCCGAATACAAACTATTCTTGAATAGGGCCTCCGACTACGAGCTGGTGACTTTGGTATAAGGAGTCGACTAGACGACGAGACATAAACTGGATGACACCTCATTATCCATCGACCAGAGGAAGCAAATTGGGTTACCTTTCAAGAGGTACCCTCCAACCAAAGTATCCACTTACTCTTACCAACACATGAAGGAGCACCCCCCCTTCCAAATACAGCTTTGGAAGACATAGAACATTCAGAACTGTAGACAAATATTTGTAGTGGGACATTGATAGAATAAGTTGACATCAATCGACTACCGGTCGAAGAAGAATCGACAACCAACGGGAATGAAAGTTCCGTCGATCATAGTCCTGTAGAGATGAATAAACCAATAACCCCACCACCCCCACCCCCACCACCACCAAGGCCACCTCCTAAGAGCACTGACAATGATTCTGACATGGGTCATGGGTCAGCACACATTCCTCTATATGAGGGGGATGAATACCCTAGATGACACTAGTTCATCTGTGAGTCGACTTGGGAGGCCAACCAAGTTACGGACGAAGACAAACAAATGGCACAGTTTTTTGGTGCCTTGAGGAAAAGGGCATTGACTTGGTATATGACCTTTTTGGAAAGACAACCTAGAGAAACCAAAGCTCAGATCAAAGCGCAATTTCTATCATTTTTCAAAACTCTAGATGCCAAACACCTGGCAGCGAAAAAACTAAAAACAACATCACAGAAGCCAAGAGAAACTGTCTGCGACTATGATAAGCGATGGAAAGACCTTTTGAGCTAGTTGGAATATGTTATAGATGAACAATTACTAATCTAGTGGTTTCTTGCAGGATTATCTCAGAAATTCTACCCAAACATCAGTCTGGAAACATTCAAATCTTACGAAGATGCGCTTACAAAATCTCTCCAAGTGGAAATGGATGAGGACATACCAACATACTCCATTTATCACTGATTGGAAGAACAGCTCGAGAGTGTACATAAGTCTTTAAAGGAGTTAAACCTCAAGAATCAGGATATCTGGTGCACCAAGTACTCAACAACCGGACATTCCAAAGACAAATGTCAATAGGAATGCAGCTGACAGGACGTTCAATTCGTACAGACAAAATATTTTTGTGACATTTACCAGGAGCATGGGGACCAATCGACAAAATATTTTCTGTTCAACATGAATAACGGCAAGGTATCTTGGTGTGCAATCTATGAGACTAAAAATCATAACACAACCAATTGCCATTTGAACCTGAAGAACTGACAGAATTACCATGCAGTCTACCAAACCAATGCAGTTGCGCAAAATAATGAGAAAAACAATTTACCGAATGATCAGAATGGTCACAGATATGAAGGTTGGAGATACGAGCGCCAGTATGACAATCGATGTAGAGGCTACAGAGGACGAGGTCGATTCCCTTGGAATCACAACAACTGACCACGTCGACCCATCCAATGCTTTACATGTTATAAGGAGGGACATCGGTATGCAGACTGTCCATATAAAGACAGAACTGACCTCAAATTTTGTACTCATTATGGAGTAGGGGATCACTCACTAGAGGATTTCCCTACCATGTTGGAAAAAATAAATACAAAGAAAAATGTTAATGTATTGTCGTGTGTGTAAAAAAATGATGTAATAAATACAAAAAATTTGCATATTGTAACTCGACAAGGAACAAAAACAAGAAGTGATAACCCAAGAATCAACAAAATAAAAGAGAAAAATATCTACCTTGATCCACTTAAAGAAAGAAAAAAAATACAAAGAAGAAACCAATGTATTCAAAGAATTTGCACGCCAAGAACAAGATAACGAAAATCGACATAACATAATAAACAAATTAATATAGCTCGTACAAAAAGACAACTCAGTCTCTAAGTTCATCAAATTACTATATGAAATAAAACATAACAACTCTGAAAAACAAGCAAAGAATATCTCCAGCTTAAATAAAAAAGATAAAGGTGATGCCGACCCACTTGTCGAGCTGGAAATCCAAGGATACCATGTCCGACAAGTAATGCTCGACTTTGTATCACAAGTAAACATCATGACTTGTGACACTTGGGAACAAATGGGCAGACCTCGACTCTATGAGTCAGGCATATACCTGAAACTAGCCGACTAGGGCCTAATTGAAACTATTGGAGTCTGGAAAAACATTGACACAACTATAAAAGGAATTTCGACCAAATTCGACTTTGAAATCATTGACCCTAAGTAAGGATTCAATTCCTTCCCTAAGTAGGTCGACCTTGGAGTAGAAAGATGAAAGCATCGATATCCCTGGACAAAGAGAGAATCAAATTAAAAGGAAATGGACAAAAGGTCATTGTACCTATTCACCCATCTCAAGGAGAACCTTGGACTAAACCTATTGATGAAGAAATCAACATCTAACAACTATACCAGATTCATAACAATGCAAATTATACAGAACCTAATATCTACGGAGAACTTCATTTAGGCAACCAAGACTCAGTTGGTTATAATTCAGATGCAGAATTACATGATTGGGATATCGAGAACTACAAAACACAAGGAAGAAGGTGTTGGACTATTCAAAAAGTGCATAAAAATCTCACCCAATAGTGCTTCATAGTGTCCATTGTCCCAAAAATCTTTGAGAAGAAAATTAGGGAATACCCTACCTTACAACCTACCAATGTAAATACTACAAAAATACCAAGATATAAGGAAAGGGAATCACAAGTCATGCATGTAGAACAAGTTTCCAAAAATATTGGTGAACATGGCTGACTTCAAAGCCTAGTAGAAACTTTTACAGGACAAGCTGCCAGATGGTGGGATACCCATCAGACAAGACTGTAGACCTGGACAACAGCTTCGACTTACTTTGTCGAAAGGTTTGGAGGAAATAAGTTAACCAATCAAGCTGAGATACCTATATTCACTCAAGGCCAAAACCCAGAAGATCATATTAGGACATGTGAAAAAGAATGGACAAAACTTGGATACAAGGATGAACAAGCATGGCCACACCTGTTCCCATCAACCCTCACCGAATTACCAAAAAAATGGTATAAAATAGAAGAATCTAGAGGTGAAACATTCTTATGGCATGAACTCAGGGAAAATTTCATTAAATATTTCAACTTTATACCACAAAATGAAAACTTGGTCGAAACAACAAAATAGATTAAATAATTTATCCAGCAGACCAAAAACAAACCCTTAAAAGATAACCGATAGACAATGAAATGCAACAATATACAAACGAGGAAAAAACCACAATCAACAAGACTACAGTTAGAAAATGAAAACATAGAAGGGAAAATATTTAAATGGAAATCAAACCATGTCAAAATGACCAAACCTATTTGTACAATCCTTAAAGTGGAAACAACTAACAAACAAGATACTGACAGAATGACTACAGCTGGCTTCCCTACCACATTCTCACAGTTTAAGGAAGGAAGTCGACCAATCAATGAAGCCAAAGCACCAAAATGGCTAGATGCTCAAGTTAAAACTAGAGAATTTGACATTCCAAATGATGATCGACCAAAAATGGCAAAGATTGATGACTACTGGAGTGAAGAGCAGACCACAGAGATAGTGAACTTATTAAAAGAGTTCCAAGATGTATTTGTTTGAGATTATAAAGACCTCAAAGTCTTAGTCCATGAAATGGGAGAAATGAATATTGATACTAAACCTGACGTTCGACCTGTGAAGAAAAGGCCATATAAACTATCTCACAAATACAAAGAGATAGTAAAAAAGGAAATTGATAACATGCTTGTAGCAGGCATCATCTATCCTATTGACCAATCAGAATGGGCAAGTCCAATGGTTGTACAGCCTAAGAAACATGATCCGACCAAACTAAGAATTGGTGTCGACTTCAAAGAACTAAATAAAGTGACACTGAGAGACCCATTTTCGACTCCTTATGCAGATGAAATCTTAAATGAGGTTGCAGGACATGAATTCTACTCATTTACAGATGGATTCTCAGGTTATAACCAAGTACCAATAGCTAAAGAAGACCAAAATAAGACAACCTTTGTGTGTGAATTTGGCTCATTTGCTTTTAAGGTTATGCCTTTTGGATTAAAAAACACACCTGCATTATTTTTCTAGGATTATTGTCAAAACATTTTAGGAATATATTTACAAGCCCATGGCATTATACTTTGATGGTTGGACAATATACTCCATGTTAAATGATCATTACGAATGGCTCAAACTTATGTTGGAGAGATGTCGACAAATTCAACTATCCCTCAACATCAAGAAATGCATATTTGTGACCCCCACAGGGATATTATTGGAGCACATTGTCTGTAAG
This sequence comes from Pseudotsuga menziesii, assembly GCA_001517045.1. Classification (NCBI taxonomy): domain Eukaryota; kingdom Viridiplantae; phylum Streptophyta; class Pinopsida; order Pinales; family Pinaceae; genus Pseudotsuga; species Pseudotsuga menziesii. Next base: position 38,926 of record LPNX010256963.1, on the reverse strand, counting down.
GAAGGTATTAAGGTTGATTTTGCAAAGATAAAAATTATCCTTGACCTAAAACCACCAGTAAACCCAAAACAAGTCAGGGTGCTACTTGGCCACATAGGCTATTACAGAAAATTCATAAGATATTATTTAGATATGACCTATCCACTTGAAGAACTATTAAGGGAAGATAAAGAGTTCAACTGGACAGAGGAGTACCACATATCATTTGAGAAATTAAAAAGAAAACTAGTCGAAGCACCAATCCTAAGGTTTCCAAACTGGTCGATCAAATTTCATGTTCATATTGATGCATCAGGCTTAGCAATAGGAGCAATCTTAACTCAACCAGGAGATGATGGAATGGATTATCCTATATTTTACAATAACAGAAAATTAAACAAGGCTGAGAGAAACTATTCGACAACAGAAAGAGAAGCACTAAGAATGGTCTTTGCACTACAAAAATATCGACATTATCTTCTAGCTAACCCATTTATATTCTATACATACCATCAGGCACTTAAGCATCTTGTCAATAAACCACTACATCATGGAAGGATTTATCGATGGCTACTATTATTCCAAAAATTCATATTCAAAGTTGTTGTTAGACCATGCAAGTTAAATGTCGGTCCCGACCATTTATCCCGAATCGACATAGGAGAAGAGATGACAAGAGTTGACGATGACTTACCTGATGCACATCAATTTCAGATAGAAGCAGTCCCAATAGAATTAGAAGAAATAACCTAGTTCTTGCAAGATGGACATGCACCAGAAGGAATGAGTACAAAGAAGAAGTAGATCTTAGCTATGAAGGCTGCACCATACAGTCTTATAAATGGATTCTTATACAAAATGGGATTAGATGACATCCTCGAAAGGTGTGTGCTAGAACATGAACGAGACAACATTATGCATGAAGCACATTATGGACCTGCAAGAGGACATTTCTAGGCAGACACAACTACAAAGAAAATCCAACAGTCAGGGTTATGGTGGCTGACACTCCACAAAGATTGCAAAAATTTTCTCAGTCAATGTACAGATGTCAACGACTAGGTTGACCCCTACCTAGCACCGAAATGCCTTTGATATCAGTGAACCCAAGTTTGACATTTGAAATCTGGGCCATAGACTTCATAGGACCATTTCCTATACCAGCAAAAAGAATAGGTGCAAGGTACATCATAAATGCAGTCAAATATGTAACTAAATGGGTAGAGGCTGAACCAGTCGACACATGTTCTAGTGAGATAGCTGCTAATTTTATCTATGAGAATATCATCACCAGATTTGGATGTCCACTAACCCTAATTAGAAACCAGGGAACACAATTCATCAATAGAACTATCAAAACCATAACCAACTAGTTCAAAATTGACCATCGTCGGAGTATATCATACCATCCTTAGTCGAATGGAGAAATTGAAGCATTCAGTAAAACATTAACAAGAGGACTAACTAAAATATGTAATACTGATAAGGACGACTGGGATGAGAAAATACCTGTAGTATTATGGGCATACAGAACAACATATAAATGTTCGACCAACCAAACTGCTTTTTGACTAGTCTATAGATAAGAAGCAGTAGTTCCACTACACTTTCGACAACAGACACATGTCATCATAGAGATCCTACATGTCGATGTCAAACAAGGAATAAAGGAACGACTATTGCAACTAAGAAAACTTGAAGAGCACCGACTAATGGTAATACAACATCAAGAAATCCAGAAACAACAACAGAAAGCATGGCACGATCAAAACATCAAGCACAAAAACTTGTCGGTAGGAGACCTTGGTTTACTATACAATAGTCGAGTAAAAGATAAACCTAAAAAGCTCCATATAGAATGGATGTGACCCTACATTGTCGAAGAGATACATACCAATAGATCAGTCCAACTAAGGACGTTATAAGGCATAGTATTTCAAAAACTCATTAATGGAGCCCGACTAAAACACTACAGAAACTATAAAAAAATCCTTTAACGACCATAACCGTAAACCAAAAGCTATAAAAAACTAAAAATCCAAAAAGCAAAATAATACCATACATGCAGAAAACTATGACAGGAAATTACCATTTTGACAACCGACATCATGCCCATCGACATAACACCATTGACCATTTTCATCGACTCACCACTTCCATCGACCATTTTCATCGACCGACCACTTATATTGACCATTTTCATAACCGACATAAACCAATGACCTTGATAGTCCCATCGCGCATTCATGACATCGAGTGCCGAAAGCAATTTGCCATTAACGCACACTCAAGTGTTCCAGCTGGAACATCACATCTACCATTAATACACTTATCGACCAAAACACCCACAACATCGCCTATAAATACTGGACCGCTGAAGGATCATTCACCACAATCCATACAGAGAGAGCATCAGAGCATCTAGTGGACTGAAAGCCGAGAATCCCTTCATGACATAGACCACCAAATTGACAACATGGCACCCAAATAGACTAGAGCCTCAACTAAATCCAAGGAACTATAGACTGCAGACACACCTTTAGTTTGCAGGATAAAGAACATTAAGAATTCCAAGGTGTAGGAAGGTTCATGGAAAAAACTATGGACCAAGATGCAAGAATGGGATTATGTCAACAAGAATCCCACTCAAGCTATAGAGAAAATCAAATACATCACCATATTCAACTATGTCAATGCACCGCTCATGGCCAGCTTCGGTGGCACCAAATAAATAGCTGTAAAATTCATCATAAGCTGGTACCACCACGATCGGTTCTACTTCAACCAACCGGTCGACATCTCTGGAGAAGTCATCTCCAAGTTGACAGGTCTCTCAAACACAGGAGACCCAGTACCAGTCAGTATTAAAGAAGGACTGGTCTAAGAAATAACTAGGTCAGCTTCGGGCAAAAAATCGAAGGAGTTGATGATTAGTCAAAGCACAACCTGAACGCCATAGATTATGGCAAAAATAATAGCAATAACACTCACCCTGTCAGGTCATGGAAGTGACCTCAAATTAAACATGCTAGAAGTTGTCGACACCATTGCGATAGATGGGAAGATATACAGATGGGCTGAATATGTCACCAACATGGTCAAGTCCATCTGTAAAAGATGGCAAGAAATGGGAGGAATCATCAGATTCCCCTCCCTCATCTTATGGATAGTCATGTACCATATCTGCCTAGAGGGGAACCCAATATTTCAGGAATCGTCAAGGTTCCACATGTGGAGATTCAAACCATTCTCCCAGAGAGGAACTTTGCAGCAACTTCAAGACGAAAAAGTGTTGCTGGAGAACTCCCTTCAACAGCTCAAAGTATACACAAGTAGATGGAGGGTGCCTCAAAACATCTGAAGAAGTCTATCGACAAACTCCCACATCCAGCTAGAACTCGACCATACCTTGGTGTGGTACATGCAGGGCGTCAACTCAAATGCTAAATCCCTCGACTATTATCCATCAGTCGAACAGATATTTTAGGAGCTGTCTCGACAGGCTAAAACAAAAAAACCAGTACCAATGAAAGCAAAGAAGAGAGACTTCTCGATCGAGGAGCCGCTAACCGAACAAGAGAAAGAGGAATACTATGAACTAAACCTCTACATCAACACCTTTGTGTTGGAGGAGACATCGGTCGAACACACTGGCCAACTTCAAATCATCATCAAACCTTCGACAGCACAGAGGGCAGAACCCCAAACAAAAGAACCACAGCCAGAGCAGTAGGTAATCACTCCGGTTGTAGAAAGTCTCATCCTGACCCAAGAGCCAAGGGGAGAGACAGAACAAGAAAACCTAGAGTACGCTATCACAAAAGGCATCATTAAAAAATTATCGAAAGAGATAGAAGCTGTAAGGAAGAAGTTAAAAACACAACAACAACAACAAGGAAAAGGTAAGTGCAAGATTATCATCACCGAATCATCAAACGGTGAGGAGGAACTAGTAGCTACGGCCCTCGACATAATAGAGGATTCCACAACAAATAAGGTGCCGATGGAAACCCAGTTCCATAGATTTGTTGACGGAGGAGCACTATCGGTTCGACCAAAGAAAGACAAGAACACCCACACGACGACACCTAAAAATGTTGTCGATCTTGTGTCAACGCCTCCACCTCCATCCCCGACCAAAGTAACAGAGGAGCAAGTGCCAGAACAACATTCAGTAAGCCCAATCAACTTGTGCAAAAGTGCAATGTCGGAAGCTGTGAAGGAAAAGTTTGATAAAGATAGAGATTTGTAGGCATTCATTGAGAATTTTCTTGAGATATTTAAGTCGGTACATAATATCTCCACAAGAGCACCTCTCTTCGAGGTCAATGGATACCAACCAGGACATGAAGCCCAGTCCAGAACCTTTGCAACTATAAATTCAACTTTCGAGAGAAATATCGACAAGGAAGCTGAAGTGACTGCACGTCGGACCGTGACTATCACTCTAACTACACCCCAAACCAACCTACCAGCCACTACACCGACTGGAGGAGAAGAAACTGAGGAGGACATAAATCACCAAATTAACCAAATGTTCTCCGACTTAGACTCACCTCCCCATCCCGACAACCCACCACTCACATGCACTTCCCACAACCCAATCACCCCCAACCATTGACCAACTCCCTCACCACCACCACCATCTCCACCACCACCACCATCACCCGACTAAGAGAAAGCCCCACCACAACCATCAGCACCAACTACATCCACTTCTACACCCCTTGCATCTAACCAACTAGAGGTAGGAGTCATCCCATCTCCCCAACCAAAGAAACCATCAACCACTATCCCACAAACCAAAGATCTCGACTTGAATTTTGCGGGTACACAGGTGCCGACAGAAATAGAGAAAGAAAAGCATAAGAAGAGGAAGGAGAAATAGAAGAAGGAGCATCATGGACAGCCATCAAAGGTCCATATTAAATTGAAATATGCAAGCTCACTGACCGATACAAAGCTAGGACAACTCCTCAAGACCCTAGCAGTCGAAGCAAAGACACAGAGCGAGCAAAGATGTAAGGAACTCGACGACAAGGTCGCAGAACAGGTTGAGTTCCTCAACAAATGCAAAAACCTAGCCCATTCAGTAATGTCAAGCCCCGTAGAGGTCGACACAGACAAACCCATCGAAAGGGCATATCATATATTTGAGAGCATAGCGTTGGCACTCAAAGCCCATATTCAGGAAACAAAGGAAGAACAAAAAGAAGAAACTTCCTGAATCCTAATGGCACAGCACACCACCTTTTCTGAAGCTTATAAAGTGCTGCAAGATCACATGGAGGATTCTATCATAACTAAAGAAATACTGAGAGACTAGCCTGCTTACTATGGGAAAGTCTATCAACAAACTCGGCAGACCTGACAAGGAATCCAAGCACTGGAAAATAGGAAAATCACTGATGAAGCACTCAAAACCACAATAGAAGAACAAATATTACTTGAAACAGCCAAGCTGTAGAAACTTGAGAGAGAAGCACATCAGTGGGTGCAACAAGCTATCCCCAATTTAGAAAAAGTCGACATTATCTATCCATAGATGAAACGACTTATCGAGACTGTAGAGGAGAAGGACCAGTTTATGGGTCCTGACATGGAGAGAATAGTAGAAGTCTCCATTTCAGAAGAGATGTCGATCCTATCAAGCCTGACCACACTTACCATGAACATCCAGAAGATTTTGCAAAGTTGGACAGATTTCCAACATCACCTAGTAGTGACAGCTCCAGCCATTGTAGAAGTGTGTGTACAGAAAAGACTGACCATCAGACTTCACAGTCCATGAAGACCAGGCACATCACAGTCACTATTGAGACCAGAAGAATTTTGTACGTCCTTGTTTCTTCGGGATGAAGAAATTTTTTTTCTCGTGGGAGAGATGTAGGGGGAGCAAGTTGATAAGTCAACTTGAACGATAGCAGACTTAGTCGATCAGCTGACTAAGTCGGTCGAGCGACTAAACTAGAGATAAGGTCGGCCGACCTTATCTCTGAACTGATAGGTATTTATTTTATAACTATTTTGTAATCATATATTTTAGGCTATTGAGCTAGATGAGAACTCAGTTCAGTTCTCTGTGTTGTATGGACTCATTCATGTAATATAATCTGTTAATTCACCTACTTGTTCTTATCTCTTTTCTCTGTTATATATGTATGTTTTAGTATGTATTATTGGTAACCTTATGTGATCTATGATATTACAATAGTGCACTTCCAAAGCTGCACTTCTCTTTTGTCCAATGTATGAGTACGATCAGGGGCCAACTCCCCATCAGGTTTCACCTATAATAGGGACCAATCAACAACATTTTTAGTATTATAAACATATTTCTTTAACAAATATGCATGGAAAACATTGTGGACTCTTACATGTCCGGACAATGCTAGTTCATAAGCCACTGGCCCGTTCTTAGCCAATATTTCAAAAGGTTCACAAAATCTACGTGCTAACTTACTGCATCTACCCAAGCTCAATGAGCTTCGTTTGGATTTTACTTTCAAGTAAACATGATCTCCTATTTGAAAGTCCTTGTCCTTTCTTTTCAAATACATGTAACTTTTTTGGCGGTCTTGTGCTTCCTTAAGGTTCACCTAGACCTTAGTAACCAAATTTTCCAAGTCCATCAACAACTTAGGCCCTATTATGAGCTGATCCATTGGGCTATCCCAAGTAATTGGTGTCCTACACTTCCACCCATAGAGTACCTCAAAGGGACTCATGTTGTCAGAATCCTAATAACCATTTTTATATGCAAACTCTGCGAGACGCAAGTAATCCTCCCACTATGTTGGATTGTTCATGACATACATTCGAAGCATGTCGTCAACAAAGTTGTTTTACCCTTTCAGTCTACCCATCTTTCTATGGGTGATATGTAGTACTGAAGTTCAACTGCATCTCCAATCTAGAAAATAAATATCTCCAAATGTTTTCCGTGAGGTAAACATATCGATCTGAGATAATTACCTTGGGTATCCCATGTAATCTAAATATTTCTTTCAAAAAGATATCATCAATGTTCATGGCCTTTTAGGTCAACTTTATAGGAATGAAGTGTGATGCCTTCGAAAACTTGTCGATGACAACAAAAATAGAATCATTTTTCTTCTTACTTTTCAATAAACCGGTGATAAATTCCATACTAATAAATTCCCACTTCCATTCCAGAAAGGGTAACGACTGTAGTAATCCCACAGGATGATGATTCTTAGCCTTGAATAGCTGGCACTCTTGACATTTCACAATAAACATTGCAATGTCAGCCTTTAACTTAGGCCAACAAAAGTGTCTCTTAACAACAGATATCATCTTTTGATATCCCAAGTGCCCCGAGTAGGGTTCCCGATGAAATTGTGTGAGGATGGTGGACTGAAGGTCCCCTCCCTATGGAACATACAAGCGATCCTTGGACCATAATAGTTCAGATTCGTAGACCTTGTATTCTTTTTGTTGTTGAAACAACCTGTCCTCTTGGAATTTCTTGAGGATCTCTACATAGAAGGGGTCAACTCTATTGGCTGCTCTAATATTATCATGCAAATATGCATTGGTTTGACTCAAAGTCACCTCGTAAATCATGTGAGTTCGTTGGCTTAAAGCATCAGCAACCTTATTTTCCTTTCGCTTAATGTGCTTAAGCTCGAAATGGTACTCGTTGAGGAATCCAATCCTCTGGCTTTTCTCGCATTAAGATCCAGTTGATCAAATAAATACTTCAAACTCATATTGTCTATATTCAGAAGGAACTTCCTTCCCATGAGGTAGTGCCTCCACATCCTCAAACCATGGATGATGGCTACTAACTCAAGATCATGCATAGGGTAATTTTCCTCATGGTATTTCAACTTCCGCCATTCGTAACAGATCATGTGATCATTCTGCAAGAGGACTCCTCCAAGTCCTTCCTTTCTTGCATTCGTGCAAATAATGAATTCCCCATTGGGAACCACAATCTGCAACACCAGTGTGGTCATCAAAAGCTACTTAAGCTTTTGAAAACTTCCTTTGCATTTGTCATTCCATATGAACTTATTTTCTTTCTTCTGCAAAGTGGTCATGGGGCAAGCAATTCTCAAGAATTTCTCAATGAACTTTCAATAATATCCAAATAATCCCAATAATGACCTAATGTCAGTGACACTAGTAGGGGTAGGCCAATCCTTTATGGCTTTAATATTTTCCAAGTCCACCGCTATCCCTATCTCGAAGATAATGTGACGTAGATACTGTATCTGTGGTTTGTAAAAATCACATTTACTAAACTTAGCGTAAAGATGGTGTTCTCTTAAAACTTTTAGTACTACATCAAGGCGTTATTCATGTTCCTATTTATTCTTGGAATAAACCAGGATTTCGTCAATAAAGACTAGGACAAACTGATCTAGATACCTACTAAAAATGTTGTTCATCATACACATAAAGTTCGCGTGTTCATTGGTCAACTCTAATGGAATCACTGCAAACTCATAGTGCCCATACCTTGTACGAAAGGAGGTTTTGTGAATATCTTCATCAAGTAATATGTACCTGATGGTATCTAGATCGCAAATCAATCTTTGAAAATATCCTGGCTCCTCCCACTTGATCCAACAAGTCGTCGATCTGGGGGAGTGGGTAACGGTTCTTTATAGTTATTTTTTTCAACTGACATTACTCAATGCACATCCGCATTGTATCATCTTTCTTGTTTACAAACAAAATCGGGGCTCCCCAAGGGGACACATTGGGTTGGATATACCCTTTCTTGATCAACTCCTGCAATTGTAGTTTGAGTTCCACCAACTCAAGTGCACTCATGCGGTAAGGGGCTTTGGACGCTGGAACTGATCCTAGGATTAGTTTGATGGAGAAGTCTAGGTCTTGTTCCAGAGGTAATCTAGAGATTTCCTCGGGAAACACATCCTTGAATTCTTCAAGAAGGAGTAAGTATTCTATTCGTTCTTTCCTATCAGACTTTATTTCTTGGATGTTTACTGCAAACAACTGCAGCCTTTCCTAATTCATTTCTTTGCGTGTAAGGAAAATATTTGTCTTACAAAAAATTTCTTTGGAATTCCCTGAACTGTCACTTTATTCCCTAGGCTCTCAGTACACAAGATAGACTTATGCAAACAATCAAGCATGACATGGTGTTTTTCTAGCCAGTCCATGTCGATAAGTACATCGTATGATCCTAAAGGTAGGATGTTCAGGTTTACTTTCGTAATAAACCATTCAGGTTTACCTCACATTATTTAACAATTTCCAAAACCTTATGTTTCGTACCTATGGCTAACTGAACCAGCCAAGGTTTATCATGTTTTAATTTTCCTAGTTTGCATATATCAACAATTTTAGGCGCAACATAGCTTCGGCAAGCACCGGGATCAATAAGTATTGAAACAGAAGCATTCATGATCTTACCTTCTATCTCGACCATCGTAGGCTGCTTGATGATATTCCTGTCGGCCATCTAATGCTGCATAGATCCGGGGTGTTCCAGTTATGTTCTCGATAGTTGGTTCTTGTTGTAAGTTGTGCAAGACCCCACCGGTCTTGTTCTTATAATCTCGGGCATAATGAGTCCCGTTGCATTTCTAACACTTGATCTGTAGTGGGCTAGGATTGGCTCCACTTGCTATGGGTTTGTTAACATTAGCAGTTGGTACATAAGGCTTTGTACCAGGTTTATTAAAGTTCATATTTGCTTGAAATTTGTTATTCTTCTTTCTGTATGGTTGTGGGTTGGACCCGAGTTTGCAGTTATCAGAGAAGTTATTAGACTTGTCTCGGTTTTGGTTCAGGCTTTCCTGCCTCGGCTGTCCATGCTCATAATAGAGCCTAGCTTTGTTTAGTGTGGTATCCAAAGTCTTAGGCATGTCAAATTTAATCCTGTTCAAGAAACTGGGAGGAAGACATCCTAGGAACTACTCGATCTTTACCTTTTCTTCCTTGACGTATGGTACATAATGCAACAGATCTAGAAATCAATTAATAAACGCATCCATAGTCATGGATCCCATGTGCAGTTTGTGAAACTCTTTCACTTTTCGGTCAAAGAACCTTTCCGAAATATATTTTTCTTGGAAAAAATTTCGGAAAGTATCCCAGCGTATTTCCCGCAGCTCATCTTTCTTGGTGTGTTTTAAATCTCTCCACCATCTTGCCGCCTTTCCATTCAAGTTATAGATGGAAAGTGAAGCCTTCATCTCACTTGAATAGATATGAACCTAAAAGTACTTACTCATTCCCAGCAACCACTCTTCATATTTTTCCCCCATTTTTACTTCACCTTCATAGGTCGAGGCACTTATTTTTTGGAACTCCCCCTGAAGACTATCATAACTCCTTTGCTTCTTTCTCCATGGAGAAAGCGAGTCATCACTGAAAGGACTATGATGGTCTTCTTTAGTTGCTTCAGGGGTACATTATTTTTCCTCTTTTATTGGGCTGTTGGCCTGCTTTGGGTAAGGTTCTTTTTTGGAACTGTCAGTGGACAGAGTAGGTTTACCTTGTGGGATTCCTCCCATCATATTTCTCAGTAAGGCTTCATTTATAGCTTAATGTTCGTTCGTTTCATTTAGGCTGTCTTCTCTGAAACTTTTCAATTCAGCTTGAAGACTGTGTAAAGTTTTCAAAACATCAAATTTTATCTCTACCACTAGCTCCGCTTCCGAAGTGGGGGTGGTTATCTTCCCTTGACGACTATTTTCTTCCTTAGTATTCATAAACTGAACAATGCTGTAAAAATTTCTTGTAAACACAAAAAAAATTAAATGGCAAAAAAAATTTCTGTTAGTAACATATTTAATTAACATACCTTATTTTCTCTCTATAAATGCTTGGTGCACCCATAGGTCTCATAGTAATGAAACTAGGCTTTGATACCACTGGTAATGTCCCCAAAAATTGAAAAAAAGTAAATTTATAGGCTAGTAAAAATTACCTATACGGAACATTATTCACTTACGAAATTCTATCGTAGACTTCATGTACCTCTATTTATTCGTAAGTTGTTCTTACGCTCTGTCTTTTGCTTTCAGTCATTATTTTTAATATATTTTACATATGATGTTGTATTGTTGTTTACTACTTTAGTATTATGTTTACACTTTTGTCGCCTATGTGTCGTCCTTTCTGAATTGTCGCACTTGTTATTTATGGAGTCCTAACTTAACTTTGTTTGTGGAAACAAAGTGGGTGGAGTGGCCAGCCTTGTTCTCCCATGACGGTTTGAGAGGTAAAGTATTACTTTGTTACACAAGCTTAATTAGTTCAATCAAACTAAGGGACCTCTTTTATTTACTTCCAAGTTTAACTTGTGACACAAGGCTTAGTAGGGAGCTGGAATCATTTCATCCTTTATTTTTCACTTAATGTTCATCATTACGCTTTATTACTGTTTCAGATTGGTATGAAGGTAATCTTAAATTTGTTAATTATATAGCCTAGATAATTAACTATGTGATACTTATACAATCTATACAATTGCACTTGATGTCTATTTTATTACAGTTAATAATGTATTGCTTGTTTTAATGGTAGATTATAACTTGGTTGCTTGTTCAGACCTTGGCCTTATTATAGTCAGAGATGTTGCCATGGAATACTTCATATGCCATGGTCCTTAAGCATTGATACATTAATACTAAGGGCTTAAGACCCTAAGCTCTAAACCTATGGCTTAAACATTAACCTTATACTTAAGCTTGGATTCTTGACTTTGGACTAGCACATACTTATGTATGAATGAGACTTTGCAATATGGCATACCATGTAATAGTATATGATTTGCATTAAGGTTTTGGGGTGGCGAAACTATAACATATGGTAGAAACCATATGATAGCAGGTTTTAAGCCTTCATGTGGGAGGTGGACATACATTGTAATGCAACGAAACTTAAACTATAGAGAGTGGATTTTGTATGGAGTTAATGGGTTTCGGCTGGTGCATTCAATGCTCTTGGAGAAGCATGAAAACCTTCCCTTAAGATTGGCTGACGATGGTTGTGCATTGTGTTTGTCATTTGGGGTTTATACATTTTGGCTCTACGTAGGGGGAAGACCATGGAGGCGACCTCCAGACCTTGAGGTATGCTTCTTTGGGTTTATACACCTGCACATTGTTTGGTTTAATGTTTGTGACCATACTTCTCATCCTTGGTTTCACTTGTGTTTGTAGGTGCCAAAATGTAATGAGGAGCAACGTGGCTTCAACTCTATTGGCTCCAAGTGTTTACAATCGTGTCCATGGTAAGCTTGTGAGAAAGTCTCTACTTTATACCTCTTGGCCTTCTTGGGAAGAATGGACATAGATTTGTTGCTTGGTTGGGGTTTTATGCTGTGGGTTTTGATGTGGGGTTTTTAAAATTTGCATTCAGGCATATGATTACGGACTTGGATTTTGAAAAATGTTTAATTGGCTTTGGCCATGGAGTGAAATTGAATTCCATCTAGTTCTATGTATAAATTTTGGGTTTGTAATGATTTACTGGTTTGGGCCTTTGAGCCATGGGCTGCACCATTGCTTGCAATGGTGCCATAGCCCATTGGCATGCCCATAGAATTTCTATTTTGGCTTCGTAAGCGAATGTGTGGAGACACTACTTTACCACACTGTGTATGCTGTTTCTACTATGTTTTTTTAATAAAGGACTCATGTTGTTTTTCTTAACGTGTTGGAATGTATGTGCTATGTTATGGTTTATTAAACCTGGTTTGGACAAAGGCATTCACCTTCATTTGAGATCTGTGTGCTAAGGATATTTTAATGCTTGTAATGTCGACATCATGGGTTTTGAAATACCAAGCTATGAATGGATTGATCCTTTCCCATGATGGATGCATCGGTCTTGGTATTATTTCATTACTATAGATAATTTAATGAATACTGTAGGGGTGATTCGTTAGTGGAGTAGTTGGTTTTAATACTTACTGTGTAAATTATAATTTGTCATGGCCGTGACTTAGGGGAATGCTATGTGTAGCATCTATTAGTTGTTTGATACCATGAATTCTTGCGTTTTGTAGAGGGCAGGGTTTAAAGGCCCTCGATGGCATTTGTTGTTGTATTTAGCATGTAAATGGACTCTGTGTATTTATATGTTGGTCGAGGTCGTGTTTTAGTGAAATTGTAGTTTTCCTAACAGCATGGTAGTGATTTAAAATATTCTTTCCCACATACATATTATGTATAGCGTAGCCTTAACGTGTATGCAAATGATACCCCATAGGGTTTGGCTCTGTTTTGGATATGTCATGTAATGAATGGTATTTTAATAAATAAAGAAAATTGGGCTTGCATGCCCACAGGATTCGATTCTTGTTCCTGTTTGCAATACATGGATTTATAATATGTTTTTTATTCTATTTAATAGGTTATGATTTCTGTATCGGATGTATTGTTTTAATTCGTTGATGGTAATGTTTTGATGAGTTATGTAATTTTGTTTATGGTTATGTATAGATGGAAAAGTTAGAACTGTGAATTATTTTGTATGAATTATGATCAAAGAATTGTAAACAACCACATGGATGGTCACAATGCTTCCTTCGTTCATTTAGTTCTGATACTGATAATTTAAATGCAAAGTTTTGATATTAGTATATTCTTATTATAGCTGACCTTGGAAGGTCTTAGATGAGTTATTTATATTTCTTTTGGATGTAAATGTATAGAAATATTTCAGAAAGGTTTATGCCTGATGACTTTATCTGTATATATATTTATCTATAAAGTAGTTATGCTTGTAAGTAATACCCTAAGGTATCTAATTAGTATCTTTATTTCTTTAATCGTTCTCCTATGATTAAATCTACTAGAATCTAAACATGTCTCTACTGAGAAATGAAATATGTGAGTAGAGTTATAAAGAATAGGTGATCAATAATAACAGGTCTGGGTTTACCCAGTTTACAATAATAATTTCTGAATATTGAATGAATACAGAAACAAACATAGAGATGCAATCCTAGCCATATTCAGCCTATGATAACATTTACAACCCAAGGGAGTATTGAAGAAAATAAAAACCTTAGCAGAGTCTAGCTAGAAAATAAAATACATAGGGTTAGTAGATGCAGTGAAAACATTCATCTAACATATCCATCAATTAATCTAGAAGATAGCATAGACAATCTAGGGTTTAAAATTTAAGAAATGTAACCCTAGGAGATATGAACAGAACCATCATTTCTGGAATTAGAAACATATAAACAACATTTATATAAAGCAACCAACATTTACCATAGAATTGAACTTGATAGACTAAGAACTCATACCTGTAACTTTTCTGAAGCTCCTTTAATGCCTGAACCTCCACACTTTTAAATGACCAACATTAACAATTTAAGATAGATCAAACCTTTGATTTTTGATGACCAAATCACTTGGGAACTACCATGCTCCTCCCAACCATGAACCAGAATCGTTCCTAGTTTTAATCCAGATCCCCCTGAGTTGGACTCCAACATGCAAGTAGCTTAGAGATACTAAGGTAAGGTTTCCTAACTGGTATTCAGTTCTGAATCAATCCCCTTTTTCTTGCAGGAGAAAGTTCTCTAGGAAAACACTTGAGACCCAAAACAGGCAGAATAATAATTCTCCAAAGATTAAAATCAGAAGCCCCAAGCCTTTTCTTGGCTTGAGTCTTTATAGATAGACTTTTCAGTCAAAGGGACAGTTAAATCAAGAAATCCTTGATTTATTTATTTAACCCTTTTTAATTATTGGGATAATTTTCAATACTTAACTTAGGAAATTTTAACTAGTTCCCAGTTAAACTTTCATAGGTATTATGCTATTTATTAATCCTTTAATAATAAAATAATAATTTATGGAGCTTCTCTTCTTTCTTTTATTTAAATATATATTTAATCATAATTAATTCTTTATACATACTATGTATAAAATACATAGTATTATAACACTTGTTAACATTGTCTTTGGGCATCATGTACCATGATCCCTAGACTTAATGACACTTCTTCATTAAGGTCAAGTAGATAGGTGTAGAAGGAGCAAGTCGACATAAGTCGACTTGAACGAAGACCGACTTAGTCGATCAGCCGACTAAGTCGAGGGACCGACTACGTCGGTCGGCCGAGTAAATACAGTAGTTAGTCTGTTAACTAATAGTCGTGTCGGTTCGGTGAACCGACAGGTAGTTATGATCGTAACTGTTTGTAACCTGTATATTAGGCTGTTGAGCCACACAAGAACACAGCT
>LPNX010256929.1:372790-408252 GCA_001517045.1 Pseudotsuga menziesii | reverse complement strand
AGTAGCTTCTTTTCTTTACATTATCCATCATAAAATACTAGTTGTACTACCGATGACAAGAAACAAATATAAAAAGATAACATAAAACACACATCAATGCGCAGAGCTAGAAAACACGCAAGAATGCAATAGCCCCAATAAATCTAGATGAAACTTTTAAGCCTGCTATATTTTGTTGTGACACTTCATATTTGCATAGATCTCCCAAGCCACTTCGAGGACATGGGTTCCCAAATATACATAGATCTATAATAAGATCACTCCCTATCATTGTCTATCTTCATAAATTTTACAAACTCGACATATTCTATATCACATTGCCTACTTTTCCTAGCAATGGAAAGCAACAAATCTAAAAATATAGCAGAAAAAAAAAGCATCATCATACATTTTTCAAGATCTAAAAAAACTCAAGAATGCAATAATACCAATAAATCTAGATGAACCTTATAGGTCTGCAATAACATGGGTTCCCAATGGCAATGGCAAGCTTGATTTCAATCCAATACTTTACTTCTACCTTGACCAACAAAGGATAGATAGGGAAAAACTTTTTATTCAATAGCAGAAAACCATATGCATTTCAATTATGCAATATGTAAGAGCCACACTGGCCACTACTTTATTGAGTCTTTGAGATACATAGATGCAAGTCTAAACGCAATTGAAATCAAGGAAACCTTTGCTTTGCCTCTAACAGCTAAGACAAATATTGCATAATTGAAATGCATCTAGCATATGTTCATTGAAATGCATCTTTGAATCTAGCATATGTTCATCTATCTTGGGTTCTTTAGAAATTTTACATCTAAATAAGTTTCTTCTTTTCACTGTTTTTTATTTGGATGGTGCAAGTTCTAAGCCATTTGTTGCAGGATACACACAACTAAAGTAGTAAAGGAATGGATGTTACTTTGTCCCTTTGTGATTGCAATAGATCCCTGCAATGTATTTTTTGATCTAGGAATATCCTGGAGCATTCCTTGAAGAAAGTCCTCCAGCTTATTTTTCTTTGTCTCTACTCATTGTTGGTTGCATTTGTGCTAGCTATTGAAGTAGATTCTTTGCTTTACATTAATCCTATTTGTACTAGCTACCACAAGAAATAAATATAAAAAGATAACATAAAACACGCATCAATGGACAAAGCTAGAAAACACTTAAGAATGCAATAGCCCCAATAAATCTAGATGAGAAGTTTAAGCCTGCAATATTTTGCTGTGACACTTCATATTTGCATAGATATCCAAAGCCATGTGGAGGACATGGGTTCCCAAAAATACAATGGCAATGGCAAGCTTGATTTGAATCCAATGCTTTATTTCTACGTTGACCAACAAAGGATAGATAGAGAATAACTTTTTATTCAATAGCAGAAAACCATATGCATTTCAGTTATGCAATATGTAAGAGCCATACTGGCCACCAGTTTATATTCAATAGCAGAAAACCATATGCATTTCAGTTATGCAATATGTAAGAGCCATACTGGCCACCAGTTTATTGATTCTTTGAGATACATAAATGCAACTCTAAACACAATCGAAATGAAGGAAACTTTTCTTTGCCTCTGACAGCTAACAGAAACTAAAATCATTTTATCTGAGCATCACGCAAGCTCGGTAGAATTCTTGGAACTTGAAAAAAAAACTCTGTTTAACTTAAATCATTTAATGTGAACTTAACTTAACTAGGTGAGCTCTTTGGAACTTGAACCGATCGGCAGAGTTCGGCAATATGGTTCCGAAGCTGCAAAAGAGCAGTGTGAGTATCCGCGTCAGTGTCTCCACCCACAATTCCGTCTTCAATTTGTGGTTTCGCAGTTTGGAAAATCTTCCCCAGAGTTTCCAAACCCATTGCACGAGCTCGAAGATCTTCTTCGTCTGCATTGCTATCTTGCAAGACCATCTGGCACACATGCAAGAGGGTGGTCTCAATATCAAGCACATTTAATTTCAAACAGCATAGCAAGGGAGTCTTTCATTGTCCCCATTGACACTTCTGCTGGGGCTTTTCCAAACAGCGTAGCAAAGAGTTGTGCTGGGTCTTCCGCTGTTCTGTTGAGCCGTTGAACTTCAGATAGAGTTTGTTGCACAAACCCTTCTTTGTCTCCTAGTACATAAAGATTAATACGATCTTTCAAACTCTGTGCAAGCTTTTCTACTCTTTCCGTTAGGACAACCTTCAACTTTTCCGGCTCTGATAGTTCCATGGTATCTTTACTTTCACCTTCTGTTGGGCCTTTCATTGATACGCCTGCTATTCCATGTGCGTCATATGATGCCCGTTTTGATGGATCACTGAGAACTTGGTAAGCTTCTCCCATTTCCTTCAATTTTTTTGCTGCTCGACGAGTATTTGGATTTTTATCCAGATGAACATTCCTTTCATAAGCTCTCTTAATCACTGCTTCAGTGGCCCTGGGATGGACACCAAGCAAGTCGTAATAACGGGTTTCCTTCACCATTTCTACGAATCTCTGGCAGATTCAAGAATTCCGGAAGAATCAGCTGCGAATTCGGTGTTCTCCGCGAGCTCTGCTGGCTTGGATTGGAAAATCAACAATTGGCGAAATCAGGCCGATTATATATTTCAAATGTTCGTATTTACAGAGATATGAAAATTGACAATTGACAACAAAAAGCCAAAAAATTTAACATATAAAAAGAGAAAAGAGATAAATTTAACAGAGAAAAGAGAAAAGAGATAGAAGAGAGTTTTACTTTAATATTATCGCCTTTCCTTTCGCAGCAATCTTCCTCTTCTTGATGTCTTCTTCGCAAAGAAATTGAATCAAGATCTGAAGAATCTGTTCACAAATCTTATTATGAAATTAAACACAAGAGGTCTTTTCTTTATATAGAGCTTAATTTAACATTTTCCTTAAAAAAAAATAAAATTTAATATTTTTTTAATAAAATAATGTTACATAGTTTTGTTAAAATATTATTGATTCTTGGAAATTGACTTTCACGGAGTGGTTATTTACCCCAAAATTTACTTTTGAACCTTGTTTGACCAAGTTCTCCGTTTGGGACAACATGGCATTGCCTGAGTTTGCTAACACATGGCATTACTTGTAGCGCTCTTTAAGAAGACCACAAATTAACTTAATCCCAAAATAAAGAAATAACAACATCTAAGCAAGTGAGCCCTTTCCTTCTTAATCATGATTCAAACACCAATGGTTGGAACCCTTGTACCTGTTTTCTTGGAGATGGAAATTAACAACAAAAAAGTCCCACCTTTTTTAGTGAATTTGATCCAATCATCTGCTATTTTAATAATTATTTGATTAATCCTTTCCTTTTTGACCAAGTCCTTTCAACATTTTAACTTTTTTTTTTAACTTTGTTATGTTTCTAAACTCCAACACAATGCCAATCCATGAAATTTTAGAATAATTATGGTGAAAGATTTGGGGGCCTAATTGTGGGATGGAGTGGTTTTCACTCTCCCTACTTCATTGTTCATTGTAATATAATTTCTATTTAGTTTTATTACCCATTTGAAAATATATGAAATATAATTGTTTTCTATAATAAATTGTCTATTAAAATTGTGAACCTCCTTTAGATTGGATGGTTAGGAAGGATGATTGTTTACCTCCCCACCTTTTGAGTATATTGTCTCCAATGTTGATTTAATAATTACTAGTTACATCATTTATTGCAACATAATTATGATGATGATGATGATGATGGTTAATGTCCCTGACACCAAACTTTGGTCTATCGGACCTAAAGAAACAAATTAATTAGTTTGTTTTAAAATTGTATTCCTATGCTCAAAGAGCTTGGTGAGAAGCGTCTGAAGCTCACTATAATTTTGACAAGTTAAAAGGCTAGGAAGGTCAATATTGTAACAAGGATTGTGAAACTGATATCTAATGTGTTTGTACGCAGGACACTCTAAGAGGAAGTGGTTTTCATCTTCAATGTTCCTATTCCAACAGAGGCGACAGATCATTTCCACCCATGGTGTTTTAGGAGCTATCCAACGACCTGTTTCACTATGGAGCTCATGAAAGTTCGTTCTTATCTTGGCTCTATTAATTTTTTTCTTTGAACTTGTTAATACAGAGAGATACTTTTGATCTTCTAGAGTATTTTTGATGACCTCCTTGTGATATCGTAATTTTATTTTAGCCTCTAAATCTTTCTCACAAATAATATGTTAATAAGGGGTGATAACCGAACCATTTTTTGGTGGCTACTACCATATTGATTTTGTGATTTAGTTATTGTTGATGAAGTGTGGCTCCTCGACTATTCTAAGGTTTTCCTCACTGAAAAAACAAATATTATCCTTCCCTTTCTCGGTGAGTCCATGAATCTTGAGATCAGACTTACTCCATACATGATGTCTAGCCTTGTCTTTGTTAAATACATAAGGCTTCCAACCAACCTTTTGAACATTGTAGGATCTACAGTTGATCCATCATCGTCCTTGCTCAATATTAAACTTGTTATTATTGGTGTTGGTGATGTCTTGCAATTTGACATATTAAATCTTTTTAAAACTGCACTTGCATATTTCCACTGTGATATAAATATACCACTTTCATAATGTTGGACTTTAATGCCCAGAAAAAAATTCATAAACCCCCAAATCAGTCATTTCAAATTCACTTTCCATGACTGCTTTAAAATATTCTATGCCAAAGTCACCAGTAAATATTAAATCATCTACATACAGGAAGACAATTAACATCTTAACTTTCTCATCAACTTTGGTATACAAAGTTGGTTCACTTTCACTTATGTGAAGTCCATTTTCAATGATATAGGAACCAATCCGGCTATACCAAGCTCTAGGAGCTTGCTTCAAACCATAGAGTGCCTTTTTTAGCCTGTACACTTTATGCTCTTGACCAAAAACTTCTTAGCCTTGTGGTTGTTCCACATATACTTCCTCTTCTAGATAGCCATTCAAAAATGCTGACTTAAAATCCATTTGATAAGCAGGCCATTTGTTTTGTGCACCAGTGGCCAAGACTATTATGACTATATCCATTTGTGCAACACGTGCAAAAGTTTCATTAAAGTCTATGCCAGGCTTCTGTGTGAACCCTCTTGCGACCATTCATTCTTTGTGCTTCTGCATATTCCCATCATCATCTTTCTTTGTCTTGTAAATCCATTTGACACTGATTAAATATTTTTCTTTTGGTACATCTACCAAGTCCCATGTTTGATTCTTCTCAATGCATTCTATTTCTTCATCCATTTCTTCTGCCCATACTTATTCTTTGATAGCTTCCTGAAATGTTAGTGGATCAGATATAGGAGAAAATAATGCAAAGAGAGAGAATGAATTTGGTGTACCAGCTTCATATATCTCATGCAGACTTCTTGTCTTTGCTAGTTCTGTCGATGTTGACCTCAAAAAAATACTTGATGGAGTTTGTTGTCCTCTTGGTGTGCTTGTCGGTGTAGCTTGAGTTGCAAGTTGTGTTGATGTTCCTTGTGTTGAACCATGTCGCAGTGTGATGGGATTCAAAGGTACTACAACCGGTTGAATTACATGTGGTGTTTGAACCACTTCCTCTGTCATGTCATCATTATTGACATTCAACACAATCTTGACATTTATCTCGACAGTTCCATCCCATGATTCATTCTCAAAAAATTGAACATCTCAACTGATGATCACTTTCCTTGCAACAAGATCATACAACTTGTATGATTTTGTGTCTTCAGAGTAACCAACAAAAATATATTTATGTCCCTTCTTGTCTAGCTTCTTTCTCAGCTCATTTGGAACGTGAGCATATGCAACACAACCAAAATTTTTTAAATGAGAAACACTGTGATTCATACATGTCCATGCTTCTTGAGGAACTTTGTTCTTCACACTCTTTGTCAGACATCGGTTCATGATATATACAGTAGTTGCCACTGCTTCAGCCCAATATTCATTTGGAAAATGCTTGGCTACCATCATGATGCGTGCCATCTCCATAATGGTTATGTTCTTTCTTTCAGAAACATTGTTCTCTTGAGGTGTATATTGTGCAGTGAATTGCTTTTGCATGCCATGGGTCTTGCAAAAATTTATAAATTCATTCGAAACATATTCACCTCCTCTGTCAATCCTTAAGATTTTTATGTGGTGTCCACTCTGGTTCTCCATGAGTGCCTTGAACTGCTAAAAACAACTAAATGCATTACATTTATGTTTCATAAAATATACCCATGTTTTTCTTGAGTATTCATCAATACAAGTAATAAAATAATTACTGCCACCAATGGATGATTTCTGCATTGGACCACAAATATCAGAGTGCACAATTTCAAGTGGTGTGCAAGCTCTATATGACTTTCCAATTGGAAAAGTATCTCGATGTTTCTTGCCAAAAATGAAGCCTTAACAAACTCTCTCTGTTCTATCGATTAATGGCAATCCTTTCACCGTATTCTTTGTGTGTAGTAGCTTTAGCCCACCAAAATTGAGATGTCCTATGTAAAATGCTACAGCTAGGATTCATCCTAAACTTTTGTTTGAAACACTGCTTGAAATTCAGTGCTGTCATTTTCTTTCTTGTCGAAGTGCTTGACTGCTTCTTTACTTTCATCTTTGAATGCAGCCCTTGTATTTTTCTTTCCTTTCATTTCTAGAATTATCCTCAATGGAAACAAGCGATTTCTTGTCATTGGAACATTTTCTATCAGTTGGTTGCTTGGACACTTGTCTTTAATCACACAATGATTATCTTCTATATAGACTCTGTAGCCTTTTGGTATCAGTTGTCCAATGCTCAAAAAATTTTGTTTCAGACCTCCGACATGATAGACATCATGAATCAACTTAATCTCCCCCTGTTTGGTTAGAATACCAACAATACCTTTTCTGAAAATAGTGAATTGGACATTGTTTCCAAGAGTAACATCAATTTGAACTGAATTATCTAGACTGGGAAACAAATTTAAATTGCTATTCATATGATTGATGCATCCTAAATCTAAGAACCATATTCCACGTGGAATTTCTTGGATAGTATTGCATTCAATTGGAGATGAATATTCCATTAACATTGCACTTGACTGAGTGTTGGTGTTGGTCGACTGATTTGGGGTTTTCCTTCCTTGGCCATATTGTTTCTTCCTACATTCATACGCATAATGACCAAATTTCTTACAATAATGACATACAAATTTTTATTTATCAAACCTCCGACCACTTGGCTGACTTGGATTTTGATTCTCTCCACTACCAGCGACATTTGCAGGACTTCTGTCGTGTCTTCCTCTGGAAGAACTTATTCCTCTGCCTATTTGTTTGTTTCTCCCCCTGCCTCTACCCTAGCTGATGGATGACTATGTTGTGAGTGCACCTTCCAATGATTTATTTGTTCTGCTAATTCCATGTTCATGGGATCCAGATTTATGCAGAAACACAACAGAATACACAAATAACTACAGAAACAAATATGCATCGAAAATAAAACTTCATTTCATTAATCAATAACTAAAACTTGTTTACATACAGAATGGAAATAAACTAGCTAGAGTGTTGGTAGCTTATCTCTGAGAAGAGATGTGGCGGATACATGCCTCTGAACTCTGTGTTACAATGAGGCTCGAAGGCCTATATATTATTTAGAAACAATGGAAACCCTACACATCCAAAAACCTAACCCTAGGAGGTGAAAGGCCTTAACGTGGGCCCCATTGGGTAACTTGGTACATCAATTTCTGGGGGTCGTATCTTTAGCATACTACCTCCGTTTGACGCGCATGATATATTGTTAGAACGACCTGTTTAAGGACTACATCCATAAATGGCAAATATCACGTCCGGAACAGACTCATATTTTCTCGACCATTCTATGCCAAAAAAAGTCGTTTAGGGCCTCAAAACGGCTCTGAAAGTTTAGGACCTGAAAACTACCAAAAACAATAAATTGTGCTATAATTAAGGAAACTCAAAAACTAAAAGAAACAATGGTGGGGGTCTAAGAGGAATAGGTGGTTGGCCACCAATATCCTCCTGGATCATTCCTCCCCCCTTAGGAAGCAATGGTCCCCATTGCATTGAGTTCCTCCATGAGATGAGGAAACTTCTGTTGAACTTGGTCCCTGGTGAGCCACTTTCCCTGGTGAAGGAGTTGGCTTGCTTTGACAACTCGATATAGTTGGATATTCTACTGGTGGGTGTTCTTGATCTGTGTGTCCATAATCCGATCAGCTGTGGCTTGTTCCATGCAGTCGGGGTTTAACTCTGTTGGTGTGAGTTGTTCTTCCACGTCCGATGTGTCCAGTAGAGGTGCAAAGTAGGGCTGAAGGCAATCCACATTGAACACTGGGTGCAGACCAAGGAATGGTGGAATACTGAGCTTGAAGGAATTGTCCCTGACAGCCTTCGTGATGGTGTATGGCCCATATCGAAGCGAGATAATCTTGCGGTGGGGTCCATCGAGGCGCTCCTTCTGCAAATGTAGCCACACTTTGTCGCACACCTGGAAGTTGTGTTGCACCCGATGCTAATCATGCCACTGCTTGTACTTAGAATTGGATCTATCCAATATTTCATGAACCTATTGGCGAATGTGCTGAATGCGCTCAATGAAGCTATTTTCCTTGGAAACTTTAGACTAGATATGAGTTGAATCATCCTAAGTAGCTGCAAATAGCATGGCTATGTCAATGGGACATAGTGGCTAGAATCCCAAGCCCACCTGAAAGGGGCTGTAGTTGGTTGAGTTGTGGAGGGCCCGGTTATCGCTATGTTGTACATAGTGGAGGCTCTCATCCCATGTGCATGGATGCTTTGAGTTGTACATGCGCAAAATGTGTACGATCATCCTTTTAACTACCTCCATCTGGCCATCAATCTGGGGACGGAAAGCTGTGGACTTTGTGAGCTTGGTGTCTAGCATTGACCATAGGCTAGACAAGAATGTACTGAGGAACCTGTTGTCCAAGTCTGAGATTATACACCGTGGGATCCCAAAGTGTACCCACACTCGTTCAAAGAAGAGTTTAGCAGTGGCTTCTACTATGATATTGTTCTTGCAAGCCACCATTATGGCCATCTTTGAGAATCTATCAATGACCACAAACACACAGTCATTGCCGTGCTTAGTAAAAGGAAGGCCTAACATGTAATTCATGCAGATGGATTCCCAAGGTCGACTAGGGGTAGGCAACGGAGTATAGAGGCCTTGCTTCTTGATGAATGGTTTAGCAATGGCATAGGAAATGCAGGATCAGATGTACTTCCTGACGTCCTATCGAAGGTTCAGCCAATAGAAATACTTCTGCAGTACTACCACTGTTTTCTCGACCCAAAAATGCCCAATGAGCCGACTGTAGTGCGCTTCCCAAATCATCTTGGCACGCTCACTTGAAGGAACACAAAGGTGTCCCATGTGACACAGTAGTACATCTTGGAGGTGAAATTTTGGAACTTGGTTTCCCTCCAAGACCGTCTGGTATGTGTGGCTGAATTCTGGATCGCTCTTGTAGAGAAGCGGCTAATCAGAAGTCTCGTGCCCAAAAGAGTTGAGCACAGTCGTTGTTTCCACGATCGGTGGTCGGCTGAGGCAGTATGCAACATTATTGGTGCTTCCCTTCTTGTGCTTGGTGTTCAAATGAAACTGTTGTAGATATGTGGACCACTTCTGATGGCGATCATTCTATAACTTCCCTTGTGTCTGCATGAACTGCAGGGGTCGATAGTCTGTGTGGATGATCGTTTCCTTCCCCAAATTGTAATTCCTCCATTGTCGGCAAGCCTGTACAATGGAATACATCTCTTTGTCATAAGTGCGATATTTGCAGACAATGTCAGATAGTGTCTCACTATGATATTCCACTGGATGCCCTTGTTGATTAAGGACTGCCCCAATAGCATAGTCGGAGGCATCTGTCTCGATCTCAAATGGTTCTTGCAAGTCTTGTAATGTGAGCATTGGGGCATAGCATAGGTGATGTTTCAATTCTACAAACGCCTTCTATTGAGTTTCCGACCAAAATAATTTTGCTTTTGCTCTTCCCTTGGTGACTTGACTCAAGGACCAAGTGATATGAGAGAATCCCAACACGAACCTGCGGTAGAAATTAGCAAAGCCCAGAAAGTTGCAAAGCTTTGTTAGAGTAGTTGGGGCTGGCCAATCCTGAATGACTTGGATCTTGGTTGGATCCACATGTACCCCACAGTCATCAATAATGTATCCTAGATACTGAACCTGGGTCATTTCAAAAGTGCACTTGTCCAAATTGGCACACAACTTGTGCTGCCGCAATGTTTGGAGGACCTGTCGGATGTGGTGGAGGTGCTCTTCCCAAGTCTGGCTGAAGATCAGGATGTCATCCAAGTACACTACTACAAATGAGTTGGTGAATGGCTACAAGATGTCATCCATCAGTCTCATGAAGGTTGCAGGAGCATTCGTCAGCCCGAAAGGCATGACCAACCATTCGAAAAGTCCCTCCTTGGCTTTGAAGGTAGTCTTCCACACATCGGTCGGTTCGATTGGTGCCTGGTGATACCCAGACTTTAAGTCAATCTTGCTAAAATATTTCACCCCTTTAAGCTGGTCCAAGAGGTCATCAATTCATGGGATCGGGTAGCTATTCTGAACAGTGATCTTGTTCAGCGCCCCATAGTCAATACAGAGTCTCCAAGTCCCATCCTTATTTGGTAACAACACGCTCGGGCCCCCACAGGGTGATGAACTTGGTCGGATGTGATCCTTCTGTAGCAGCTCCTAAATTTGCCTCTTGATTTCATCATTCTCCAGAATAGAACGGTGATAGATCGGTCCATTAGGCAACGACGCACCTAGGGTCAGATCGATGGGGTGCTTGACCTGACAGTGGAGAGGCACCCTGGTGGGTGAGGTGAATATGTCCCGGTACTCCTCCACTACCTTGTCCATTTTTTGTTGTCATGCAGAGGGGCCCTATCTGGAGGTTGTGGAAACAATATTCTTCTTGCCCTGGGGGCGGATCATCAAGGAAACAAACTTCCCGTTTTTGGAAATGAGCTTACTACATTGTTTTGCAGTAACCAAAGAGATAGTGGTAGGGGGTGGTACCTCTGGTATTCTGTACAAATTATTTCCCAACGTAATAATAACAGCCTGAGACCGGGATTCATATACAGCATGTCGCTTCCATAAGTATGGTTGACCTAATAATACATCACAAAAATCAGGAGGAGCAATATCACATAATACCTCATTGGTGAAGGGCTTGATGTTGTAGGGAAGTTGGCACTGCTGGCTGACGTAGAGATCTCATCCTTGTTGAAGCCACCCAATGGTGTATGGCTGTGGGTGTGCTTTGGTCAGCAAACCCAACTGCTTCATGACCTCTACTGAAAGCAGGTTCTTTTGGCTCCCACTGTCGACAATGAACTGTATCAAGGAACCCCTTACCCACATCTGGGAGTGGAAAAGATGCTCCTCCTCCTCTGAATCTTCTGGTTCTTCCTTTTGGATCTTCGTGGTGGCAACGATGGCATTGGGATCTGCATCGATAATCTTCTTCCCTCTGTCATTCCCCTTCTCGGGTTCTAATTCAGTGTCATAGTATGCATCTGATTCAGAATCCTTTATCTAGGCCACTAGTGACTTCTAAGCCCAACACTCACTTGTGCTATGAGTGGGGCTCTCATGGAACTTGCACCACTTTCTTGCTTCCTTCTTCAGCTTTGGAGTGTTTCTCTTTGCTTATGACTTTGGCCAGTTTTCTTGAGTTGCCATGCCTTGGTTGTGTCCTTGGTTCTACGGTTTGGGGGTACCTTTTCCTTGCTTCTGATTTGCAAATCCAAAGTCTCGCTTTTTCTGTTTGAATTTTTGCTCAATTTTGGCAGTGTACCGATATGTTGTACCAAGCGAGGAGATGTCTAGGAACTCCATTTCCTCCTAAATGTATCTATGCAAACAAATGTGGTACTTCAGCACCAAATGTTTCTCTAAATATTTGATACCCAACTTGGTGCGCAGGGTATGGAACAAATTCGTCAGATCATGCACATCTTGATCTCTTTGCTACCGCAGTGTAGTCCATTGGATGTACTTGTCCTCATAGCTCCCCACCGGATAATATTGTCCCTTTATGGAATCTTGAAAATAATTCCAAGTGGGTACGACTGAGAACAAAGAGGTTTCATCCTCGTCCTTTCTCTCACAGTAGGTTTTCCACCAGTCCTTGACACGGGGGGTGGCTTCGAGTAGAGAAAAAGTAATCTTTTCCCAGTCTGAAAAGTCATGAACCGAGAAATATCCTTCTAATAGATTCAACCATTTATCTACAACGTCTTCATCTATTCAACCATAAAATATTGGAATGTTGAAGTTTACTTGTACCTTAAAAGGGGTTGCACCTCTAGAGTGGCTTCTAAATGCATATGCACCACAAGTGGGAAGTCGTTGAAGGATCTGGGCGAAGTTATCCATCATCGCGTTCCTTTGTTTTTCAAGGGCCTCCTCGAGCAAAATTTTGATAGGATATTCTGTGCCCTCGTCTTTCTTTTCGTCCCCCATTGGTGGCCTTCAGGATTTGTGAGGCTGATCATGCAAAGGTTCAACTAAATGGAGCCCTAACTCTTTATACCCCGCCCTCATTGGGGACATGCAAACAAGGATCGAGAAAGAGAAAATTGCTCTGATACCACTGATCTAGATTTATGTAGGAACACAAAAGAATACACAAATAACCATAGAAACAAATATGTAGTGGAAATAACACTTCATTTCATTAATCAATAACTGAAACTTGTTTACATACAGAATGGAAATAAACTAGCTAGAGTGCTGGTAGCTTATCTCTAAGAAGAGATGTGGTGGCTACATGCCTCTGAAATCTGTGTTACAATGAGGCTCAAAGGCCTATATATTATTTAGAAACAATGGAAACCCTACACATCAAAAAACCTAACCCTAGGAGATGAAACGCCTTAATGTGGGCCCCATTGGGTAACTTGGTACATCAATTTCCGAGGGTCGTAACATTAGCATACTACCTCCATTTGACGCGCATGATATATCGTTAGAAAGATCTGTTTAAGGACTACATCCACAAATAGCAAATATCAAGCTTGGAATGAACTCATATTTTCCCGACCATTCGATGCCAAAAAAACATCGTATAGGGCCTCAAAACGGCTCCGGAAGTTTAGGACCCGAAAACTGCCAAAATTAGTAAATTGTGCTATAATTAATGAAACTGGAAAACTGAAAGAAACAATGGTGGGGGTCCTAGAGGAATAGGTGGGTGGCCACAAATATTCTCCTAGATCATCATGATTAATGAGTAAATCTTGCAACTCATCAATGGTAAACATCGGCATGTATTTTTTTTCTTTCAAGGTCACAACCAAGGATTCAAATCTTGGGGTAACACTTCCGAGAATTTTTTCAATAACCCTTTGGTCAACTATAGTTTCTGCATGATATTTTAATTGATTAATCATACCAACAACTTTGGTGTAGAATGAGTCTACTGACTCTGTATCTTTCATAGACAATGATTCAAAATATCTTCTAAGAATTTCTAACTTAGAAGTCTTTACCTTGCAAAAACCTTGATAGGAAGTTTCCAATGTGTCCCATGTCTTCTCAGAGGTAGTTGCTGCTGCTAATCTTGGGACTATGATTTCATGCATGGCTTGATGTATGTATAACAAATATTCTCCATCTTTCTTCCTATGTTCCCTCAGTGTATCTTTCTAATCTTGGGTGAGATTGTTATATGCCGTTTGATCTGGTAGTTCTGCATAACCATTCTCGACAATTTCTCAAACATATTGACCTTTGAACAAATCCTTCATTGTTAAAAACCAATATTCATAATTATTTCCTGTAAAAATTGGATTTTTCAAACCCGACAGGTTTGAACCAGAAGAGGAATCCATTTTTAATTTTTAATTTTCCTTAGAAAATTACTTTTTTCACTTTTTAAGACAAGGTTTCTTTCCTAAACCCACTTTGATATCAATTAGAAAAAACTGAGTTGGGTAAACTTGAGTTACCTCTCAGCTATAAAGTTAATTTCATGTCGACTTCTATTTCTTCTTTTACTTGTTAGGTAAAACTTGTCTACCTCTGACTCGACAAGTTTTTTAAAGACGAAATTTGGTCGGACTCTTCGACCCGACTCTTTTTATCTCGACAAGTTCTTACTAGTTGGTTTTACTGACTTACTTGACTTCAACAGATTTACTTCGACATACTTACTCGATAGGTTTGCTTCAATTGATTTACTAGACAGGTTTACTTGGACATATTTATTCTCGACAGGTTTACTTCGACTAAATAACTTCAAAATGACCACTTTTAGTCAAATTTCATAAATGATGTTCCTTAGTCTAAGGACTTAATAAATCAATAATATTTTTCACCGACCAATAACATGAAGTAAAACTCGGCACAACAACAATTCGACAAAATTACAAAATCATATAACCAAACATTAAGAAGACTTGTGTTGACCACTCTGTCGTGAAACCTGAAACTTTTACTAGGTGGAATTTTTATGGATTCTTTGATCTTTCACTCAAACTGTAAATGTAAACAACATTTACACAATTAATTCTTGGAGAGAATGTGCATTTAAATAAACATATATTTAGCCATAAACTATTTGATTTATATAACTTGTCGGGACATAACATAGAACTAGATGCCATAAATGCAAACTTGGAAATTTATAGAGATATTTCACCTTTCACTAAGCTTTGGCTCTCGACATTTTCAAACCGACAGAAGCTTGAGATTCAACACTATTCTCTTTACTCTCTGCTTAGAATTTTCTCAGAGTTCCCTCTGCTATGTCTAACTTAATTTACAGTATTCTTCTTTTATTTATAGGAAAACTAGAATTTGCTTCTCCATGAATCTAGTGACTCAACATTAAATACTGTAATAACTATCTACCTAGAAAACTTAGCTTCATAAATTTAATTCGATAGGTTTATATTACATAATCGTGGACTCTTCAATATTGTTAGACTGAACTGATACAAAATCTAGCAAAGTCGGTTGAGATCTGGTACAGATCTACAAGTAACTAATATTTCCAACACTGGATTGGAAAATCAACAATAGGAGAAATCAGCCTGATGATATTTCAACTTTTAGTATTATTTTTAGTATTTATATAGACATGAAAATTGATAACAAAAAGTTGCACCGGAATCAAATGACATGTTCTTAAACTCTGAAATACAAATACATCAAATACATTGAATGCATGGAATTTAAATGAAATGAGGCGTATCTATTAGAAAATGAGACATAGTTATTTATTAGAAAAAATGAAAGGTAGTAAATCTACAGTGGGTGCACTTCTTTAATAGAAAAACTAAGCAAAACTATTGTGTTTAATGAAGAAAATAAAAAATAGAAACATATAGAAGTTTATGAATTGCTTCATGATAAAATAGAAAAGAGATAGAAGATATATTTACTTTAACCTTAACACCTTTCCATTCACAAAAATCTCTTTAATGTTTTCTTTCCAAAGAAATTGAATTAGGGTTTGAAGAATCTGTTCACAAATCCCATTATGAAATTAAACATATGAGGCATTTTCTTTATATAGAAATTAATTCAACTTTTTCTTTAATAAAATGGAAAAGGCAAGTTAACAAATGATCAAAATCCATTCTCCTTTCTCATGACATTCTTTTATTAACTTCATTAGGCCTCCTAAGGTCGAATTTCCCTCCATGGGCTTCTTACTACCCATCTTCGTGGTTTAGTAACTACTATGACATTTGTCCTTCTTCATGCTCCAATTCTTTCCCCAATTTGAAGGCTCCCTATAATTCCCTAATATTCCCACTTGGTTGCTATTTTAATCCCTGCCATGTCATATTTTTCATATGTATGAAATCATGTATGAATTTTTCATATTTTTCATAGAACCTTTCATCATTGGTTGTCAAAGAGTGCATGGAATCTCCTTCCAAGTGGAACACAATGTCTTCTTCGTCTCTTCCTCTTCCATGGGAGTTACTCTAATTTACTAATTAGAATTCCTTAGCTCATGATATGCTATTTGACACCACATCACCCTCCAATAATGCTACATTCCCCATCAATTTGAATTTCAATGAATATTATACCAAGTGTTTGGGAAATCTAGTCACCCAAAGGCTTCACAAGCTTCCAAGTGTCTTCATGAACTAATCCCCATTTATTTTCTTAGCATTTATTATTTATGTGACCCATTAATGTTGATGTATTTGTAACTTCAAAATGTATTCACTTGTATATTTCTTATTGTATTTCATTATACCTCGACAGAGATGTTTGTTCCTCCAACCGGGACCAAGAGAGTCATTAATATAATAAATTCATGTAAACTCATTTAGGTTAACCCTTCATTGTAAGTTAGGGAAATATTCCCCACAGTTGAGGGGTGTTACAACTATTATACTCTCCTAGTGAGGTTGGCCCTGTAAGAGTAAAATTCAAGTGGAAAACAAGTATAAATAGAGAGTGAGACTCTCTATTTGGTACACACACACTTACTCAACTGTAGCGCATGAGTGAGAGAAGAGGAGCTCACACAAGTGAGAGAGAGAGCAACTGTGGAGATCATATTTGTGTTTTTGGGTTTTACTTTTGTTATTGGTACTCATTCTATCTCTGAGGAAGTTGCGGGGAATTCTCCTTTATGGTTTCCCCAAGGAAAATTCTTTGTGTCTCTTGTCTCTTGTGATTATTTCTAGGCATGTTATTCTCTCAGATAAGATACTAGATCATATTGTTTAAATTATAAAAATCTAACATGGTATCAAAGCTAACCTAAGAACAAGACACTGTGCAGCTACAGAAGCTAGGGCCTCAAAACGGCTCCGAAATTTTAGGACCCAAAAACTGCTAGAAATAGTAAATTGTGCTATAATTAAGGAAACTGGAAAACTAAAAGAAACAATGGTGGGGGTCCAAGAGGAATAGGTGGGTCGCCACCAATATCCTCCTGGATCACTAAGTCTAGGAACATGTACCATTATTTGAATTTGATTAGGCGAGTAGACACTATTGTGGATTTTCTAGCAATAGTTCTCGGAAAAAAAACCAATATATGAGACAAATTCCCTAGTTAGATAGAAAGAGGAGTGTGTTTTTTTCTATTTTCTATGTGACTCAATTGTAGAATTGTTTAAATGTTTTTTTGTGAGAAAGAAAAGGATCCAAACTATTATCACCATTTTCCAATTAGCATGAAATGGCAAGAAGGCCGGACAAAGCAATCAAAAGGGCTCAAAATGCGCATAAATTTCCAATCTCAGGGTGGCCGAAAAATCAAGTTAAAAGGGAGGGTGTTTCTACAGTGAGGATCTAAAAGCAATTCAGATCAATGAATGAAGTGTTTTTCATGAGAACCACATGCATGACCAAAACTGCCTCTGCATTTCTATGAAATTACACTAAAGCAATTGCGAGTGCCAAGGGTCATGATCAACGGAAGACAGATCAGTGGGCAAGATCAATTTCACTGGATCAAAGTGCTCATTGGTTTTCCTATCTTTTGATCCATGAAATGGGTTAAAGTAACACAACATTTAACGTCTCGGATCTCATCGAGACAATATCTATGGTGGGTAACACCTTCCCCGATGGGACTAACACAAGATAAGTGGCCCCATAAAAATGACGAAATATTACGGCTCTGTGCACGTGGACGATGGATATGGAAGGTGCTCATAGAGAATGGTGGAAAACATTCTCGAGCTGTAAAGGTCAGGTTAAGATCGGTCCAAAGGCCTAAAAGACTCCCGCACGTGCGATTTGTTTTCCTCGACAGGTGATTGAGTTCCCTGATGCCATTTGTGACATGACCACAAGTGAAAATCATCCCCACGGTAGCGTGAAATCTCCCAACAGCAAGGGTCCATCGTATATCTTATGTGTGAAATCAGAAGGACATCATGAAGGTCTAAGATATGAGCACCAAATCTGATCTCTACATGAAGTAAGAGATACGCGACATAAAGAGGATGTTCTGAAATCGTCATCTATAGGAACCGAATGTGATGCTCTTTGGATGTTTCTTGCCATATTTAGAGGAGCTAGACATTATTGGTGCTTCCCTTCTTGTGCTTGGTGTTCAAATGAAACTGTTGTAGATATGTGGACCACTTCTGATGACGATCATTCTATAACTTCCCTTGTATCTGCATGAACTACAAGGGTCGGTATTCTGTGTGGATGATCGTTTCCTTCCCAAAAATGTAATTCCTCCATTGTCGGCAAGCCTGTACAATGGAATACATCTCTTTGTCATAAGTGCGATATTTGCAGACAGTGTCTCACTATGATATGCCACTGGATGCCCTTGTTGAGTAAGGACTACCCCAATAGCATAATCAGAGGCATCTGTCTCGATCTCAAATGGTTGTTGCAAGTCTGGTAATGTGAGCACTGCGGCACAGCATAGGCGATGTTTCAATTCTACAAACGCCTTCTGTTGAGTTTCGGACCAAAAGAATTTTGCATTTGCTCCTCCCCTGGTGACTTGACTCAAGGACCAAGTGATATGAGAGAATCCCAACACAAACCTGCGGTAGAAATTAGCAAGGCCCAGAAAGTTGCAAAGCTTTGTTAGAGTAGTTGGGGCTGGCCAATCCTGAATGACTTGGATCTTGGTTGGATCCACATGTACCCCACAGTCATCATTAATGTATCCCAGATACTGAACCTGGGTCATTCCAAAAGTGCACTTGTCCAAATTGGCACACAACTTGTGTTGCCGCAATGTTTGGAGGACTGTTGGATGTGGTGGAGGTGCTCTTCCTAAGTCTGGCTGAAGATCAGGATGTCATCCAAGTACACTACTACAAATGAGTTGGTGAATGGCTACAAGATGTCGTCCATCAGTCTCATGAAGGTTGCAAGAGCATTCGTCAGCCCCAAAGGCATGACCAACCATTCGAAAAGGCCCTCCTTGTCTTTGAAGGCAGTATTCCACACATCGCTCGGTTTGATCGGTACCTTGTGATACCCGTACTTTAAGTCAATCTTGCTAAAATATTTCACCCCTTTAAGTTGGTCCAAGAGGTCATCAATTCATGGGATCGGGTAGCTATTCCGGACAGTGATCTTGTTCAGCGCCCGATAGTCAATACAGAGTCTCCAAGTCGCATCCTTCTTCTATACCAACACGCTTGAGCTCCCACAGGGCGATGAACTTGGCCAGAGACTATGTTTAGGGGTGACTAGTAGGAGTGAATGATCATACTAGAGGGGTGGGTGTCCAAAGTCTTCATCATCGCCTTTGTGAATTCCACCTCCCTTTTTTTTCTAAGGTAGTGAGGAATCTATTTCCAAGGAGGTGTTGGAATCTCTCCACAATGTCCATAATTTTGTGGTGAAGACATGGGTAGGCTTGGAGAGATGACGAGGTACTTAAGATCTAGCTTCCTCCAAAACGTCTTGGCTCTTCTTGTGAATATTTATTTATTTTTCATTAAGTCTATTAAGATAGTTTTCCATGGCTTATTTCATTCTAATCAAAGACACAAATTCAATCCTGTATATCCTTCCCTATGGATGGAGAATATCTCCCCATCTTGTACATTTGATTTTAGCCTGGATCCTCCACAGGAAATCCTTGATACTAAAAGGTTGCCATATGAGCCTCATGATGCAGCTTATGAGAGTGAACATTTTCCACAAGGTCACGTTGCACCTAATACCCAAAGCCAATAAATGCCCCTTCTCCTTCCTCATATCCTTCATGACTTCCCTGCACAACATTATAAATACCTTCCTGAGTTTGACCGAGAATTTGAAGACTGTACAACCGATAAAGATAGAGCATGATGACATTTGTATGAGAGATTTCTCCCAATCTTTGCAAGGCCATCTCAAAAAATGGTTCAGGAATTTGTATCCAGAGTCCATCAACACATGGGAGGAATTTTCACATATGTTCCTATATTTTTGGGGTGAAAAGAGGTCATTGGACCAGATTCTCTCAAATTTTTATTCGATGAGGAAACACGAAGGAAAATCCATGTCAAGTTTCAATAAGAGATTCACGAGTTTCTATTATCGCATGCCCAAATAAATTCAACCCTTGGAGGGTGCAACAACACTGTTTTATGCTTCTATTTCCCCCCTCGACTTGTCTTTGTTTCTATTGGAAAGAAAGTCGACATCATTACAAGGAATTTTTTCTGATGCGTTCGATGTCAAGGAAAATTTCAAGTTGTTAGTAAAGATCCTGGACCATGGTTGCGCTAATGAAAATGGCGAGGAGTTGGACCGGGTGGAGATGCATGAGACAGGGGAAAAATTCCCTTGGCAGCTCGCATTGTCCTCCGATATACAAAAAGAAGATCAACCAAGTGACGAAGAGGCAGAAATTTTTATTAGTGCTTTATGACGAAATCGCAACTAGCCTGTTGCGAGTTACATTCGGGGTGGCCTCAAAAAGGATTACAATATGCCTATATATGATGAATACGAGGACGCTTATTGGAGCGGCGTACCTGGAAAAATGGTTATATATCCTATAAGATAAATTCTTAATAGAGAACAAGACAAGATTGTGAGGGTAAAGAGCTCCTCATACGTCCTAAGCTCAAGGACACCACCTTAGGGAGATATTTTTTTCCTACTCAGCCCTGTTGAAGAAGATGATTACATCCATAAAGGGACGAGTCGGAAAGATTTTTTTTTCTTTTTCTGAGACCCAGAGCCAAGTGTGAAGCGCATCATTCAAACACTCCCTAGAGGAATATGTGGATGGTTTCTTTGGAAACCAATCCAGTTGCGAACAAGAGGGGTTATTTCTCGAGCAAATTCCTCAAGGCAGGAAGAGGACAACTTTCTCCATGGGATGCAATATTCCTTGTGATCATGCCCCCACGTACACAGAAGGTTTTTTCCACTGGAATGGTCTCCGAGAAGTAGACCAGCCCAGATCTGCTGAAGAAAGCAGCATTACAATTTTTATGACACCTATGAGAGAGCAGGACGTGAGTTCTGGAATATCGTGCGATAAAATCAGTGTCATGGATAAAGATGATCCAATAGCTATCTCTCATATTTTTTGAGGCATCACCTCCATATAATGATAGTAGAATGGAAATTGGGACATTCTTGCCATGCCATACTAACAGCTGAATAGATCGGTGATCGCCCTAGTTTCTACGATCCTGTAGCAGAATACATGGAGCATATGGGAAACGATAATGTATGGTTAGATCTTTATTGTAAAGATCAATTCTTTTTTAATAATTCAGTATCATTGAGTCTCTTGGTGGTGTTCTCTACACCGTGTGAGAAGAAATAGAGTTTCTGGGACCATTTGCATGGATGGCTTCACTGGAAGTTAGAAATCACTTAACCAGGTGATGAAGTCTATTAGATAGTGTAGGTAGGAAAAAATAAGCTCGGCATGATGAGCATTTCCATTTTAAGAATTTTTTCTCAAGCATCATCTTAGCTTTTCAATTGTTTCCATCATTTAGCCTAATTTTTTTGTTTGGAGCATTCTTTGAAATATTGCAGCAGAGCTGGGGGGGCACCCAATGGATCTGGTACTTGGTCTATGATTGTTGTTTTCTACCTCATAGGGAGGATAGAATCCCTAGATGGAGCCACTTGTTATCAAAAGGGCTCAAAACGCGCATAAATTTCCAATCTCAGGGTGGCCTATAAATCATGTTAAAAGGGAGGGCATTTCTATGAAGAGGATCTAAAAGGGAGTTATATTGACGAATGAAGTGCTTTTCATGAGAACCACATGCGCAACCAAAAATTCCTCTGCATTTCCATGAAATGACACTAAATCAATTGCAAGTGCCAAGGGTCATGATCGATGGAAGACAGATGGGCAGGTGAGAGCGATTTCACTGGATCAAAGTGCTCGTTAGTTTTCTTATCTTCCAATCCATGAAATGGGCTAAAGTAACGCAACATCCGACGACTCAAATCTCATCAAGACAAGATCTATGGTGGGTAACACCTTCGCCAATGGGACTAGCACGAGATAAGTGATCCCATAAAACTGATGAAATATTATGGCTTTGTGCATGTGGACGATGGATATGGAAGGTGCTCAGATCGAACGGTGAAACACATTCCGGGCTCGTAAAGGTCACGTTAGGATCGGTCCGAAGGTAGAAAATATGCCCTCATGTGTGATCTGTTTTCCTTGGCAGGTAATTGAGTTCCCTAACGCCATTTATGACTTGATCACATGTGAAAATCATCCCCACGATAGAACCAAATCTCCCAAAACCAAGGTTCCATCGTATAGCTTGCATGTGAAATCATAAGGACATCATGCAACTCTGAGATATGAGCAACGAATATGATCTCTACATGAAGCAAGAGATACGCGGAAAAAAGAGGCGGTTCTGATATCATTGTTTGCAGGAACAAAAGGGCAGGAAAGCGTTAAGTCCATATAACTTGAAGCATATGGTTGACAACGAAGAATAACGCTAGAAGTATTTTTCGCAACCAACAATGAAATACTGCATCAGATAAGGTAGCGTGACTAGATCTCCAGTGGGAAAATAAATCCTCATCCCACATGCTCGCTCGTGCGATCACCTAACTACTCGATGGTGAAGTGTGTGATTTTAATGATGGGGCATAGCTGTGTCCAATTCTCCTGCTCTATAAAAAGAGCCATTTCTAGGGCCAGAGAAGCCAGAGTCTCGTTGCGCCTTGAATGAAAGTCAGGAAGAATAGGTGTTAGTTCACTATAAATTTTGGAAGCCTTGGGATAGTCCTACTATGTTTATTTATGCTTACAAATACGGTCTGTCAAGATGTTTTCTCAGTCTATAAGCCTTGGTCCAGAATCTCGCCGCTTTTATATCCATCATGGTACATACATTCATTGCATTAGAGATGTTTTCCAGTGTCATCAAGGTCAAGAAAAACATGTTCATCACATTAGATGGACCTGCTGATGCTGGTAAAGGCATTATTTTCTTAACAGAAGGCCATACCCCTGCGGGAATCGTACTTGGGTTTTCATGTCCCATGGATGTCCCCCAAAAGCCTCCAAACATAGTTGATGCCTCCAAATCCTTGGTACGTGATAAACCTCTTTACAGATGACCAATAGGAGCGAATGATCATACTAGAGGGGTGGGTGTCCAATGTCTTCATCGCTACCTTTGTGAATTCCACATGCCTTCTTTTTCTAAGGTGGTGAGGAGGTCGAAGACCCGTCCCGCCGTATTTCCTATAGGAGAAACCTCCTCGTGAGAGGTGAGGAGTACAAGACTGATTAGCCACTACATAGGCTTATCACTCACAGGAACAATGTGGCTCTTCATCAAGTCCCCTTGTATAACAGTATTACTAGGAGAGGGGGGAGCTATGGAGAAGGTTGAGCACGAAATGGACACAAAATACCTTATCGGCTTTGAGACCATGTAGAAAGGTTCCTTTGAGCACAAAATGAACACAAAGGGAAAGACACGTTGTTGACTTAACAGAAAGACAAAGGGTTCAGGCCTAGTCAATGACAAGCCACCAGAAACATCCTGAGACATCGTTTTCACAGCCCGTGAGCTCAGAACCAAAAGTGTCATGTTGTCATCCATACTGAGCATGCACATTTTCTCCATGATGTTTGTTTAATATATGTAAAATGTGGCAGAAGTACCATGCTATACCTATTAGTATTTTAATGATGACTGTAAACAGTTTCAGGCCCTATTTTTAGGATTAGTCTCGGGGGTTTGAAATTTTATAAAAATCTCCTCACCAAGGGACACAAGGATGGAGGGTTGATATATTTTTAAGTTTGTAAGACTATCGTGTCTATGAGACCTTGAACCAATATACAGACATGAATGTTGGTTGTATTCATTTCAAGAATTCTTGTGTGTTTGGAAAATTACACTATGTGCATGTTTTCCAGATATCATTTTTTTACATTATGTCTTCTTCACATCATAGGAATAGTGTATAATGACTAGGAATTCATACTCATATGCTCCTACCATTGTATACGATGTCCACAAAAATATTTTTTCCGAAGCTAGCACAGAATTCATCTTAGCGGTGGTCCACGCTAGTGGACTGTCATCGTTCTACTTTTCACCAAACCCTAAATACAATGACAGTAATCGAAGCACTATGTCTCTCTTGTAAGCGTTCTCCCATGCAAACCGCTCTGTCTCTTTGAGTTTTTATTTTGAATCCATAGCCCGATATATCTTTATTTCACCTCCAACCACCACATGTTTGATACCCAATTGTGACAATATAAATATGGCCTTGTTTAGGTATTTGTGAGAGATCCATCTCTAGAATCAGAGGAGCCAACTCCCTTTTCTAAAGTGTTTCTGTTGTTACCTCGGGAACCGCATTCCTACAACCTTGGGTGCGATTCTGCATGCTGACACAACCCGTGTGTATGGGAGGGGATCTAGTGGCTTATGTCTAGTTAGCTAGTAGATAATGCGCTCTATGCTCCCATCATGAGTTTTAGAAATAAATTTTATCAATATTTGATTATGCATCAGTATGGGAGCATTGACTACGTTCTATTTTTGTATGTGAAATGTGAG
Organism: Pseudotsuga menziesii; assembly: GCA_001517045.1. Lineage (NCBI taxonomy): Eukaryota > Viridiplantae > Streptophyta > Pinopsida > Pinales > Pinaceae > Pseudotsuga > Pseudotsuga menziesii. Next base: position 383,742 of record LPNX010256929.1, on the reverse strand, counting down.
CTAACCTTGAGGTTGTTGTGGGCCATGCATGTCTTTCATATTCCTATAAAGGAAGAGGCATCTCAAGCCTTATGCATTTGTTTTTGAGATTATTCACAAAACCTAACTTTATTTTCTATTTGTTTTGGTTTATTTCTATAGAATCTGTATTAATGTTTACAAGTGTTCAAGGAATTGCAATTGGAGTTCTTGCATCGCTTAAGTGGGACAATTTTCATTTATGTATTTTATGTATCTTATGCTCTACACAAGTGGTTATGACAACGTTTTTCTATTGTATTGCATATAAGCTTGCTAGTTGAAGCAAGTGGGAACCTCACCACATAGTGATCACCTAGAGAATTCAAAGACCCAATATGCTGAGCATACTACACTAGGGAATCTCCAGCACTATTTGTAACCCCACATGGGCTTCGGTTTAAATGCAATCAAAGACATATATATCTTTTTATATGATTTGGAAGCAGATATGAAACAATTGGGTCTACTAGATTTACTAATACTAGCCAGTCAACTTAATACTATGCACATTCATTAAATAAAATGGTTCTTTAACTTGTTGTCCATCGACTGAAACCGTTTCTCCTTCTTCTATTATTGGCGGGGCTTTTTATGCCCCTTTATATGTCTTTTTCTTTGTGTTTGGGCCTACCTCCACTATAGCTTTATTGCATCTCATTCTATGCTATCTCATAGGAATCCTTGAATATTTCTATATATAAAATTAGTTCTAACCACCTATACATAAACAAAGCTATTTATAGTTTCTAAACTCACAAACGGTTTTTTGTACTTCCTTTTAAGCTTAGTCGACATCTTCTCTCAAAGAAAATTTTCCAAAGTATCTATTTTTTGCTAGAGTGTGGCATTCTATTTTTGCTATTGTTCCTATGTGTTGGATGGCATTTTGTTAGCATTATCGATGTTATTTTTTTGTTGAGCTATGAGAAGGATATGATAATACTAGTGGATTTAATATAGCATATGGTCATCTATCTTGGGTTCTTTAGAGATTTTACATCCAAATAAGTTTCCTATTTTCATTGTTTTTTATTTGGATGGTGCAATTTTTAAGCCATTTGTTGTAGGATATACACAACGAAAGTAGTAAAGGAATGAATCTTACTTTGTCCCTATGTGATTGCAATAAATCCCTTGCAATGTATTTTTTGATCAATGATTAACCTAGATCATTCGTTGAACAAATCCCTCCGGCTTATTTTTCTTTGACTCTACTCATTGTTGGTTGCATTTATGCTAGCCATTGAAGTAGCTTCTTTGATTTACATTATCCATCATAAAATCCTAGTTGTCCTAGCAATGACAAGCAATAAATATAAAAGGATAACTAAAACACTCAAGAATGCAATAGCTCCAATAAATATAGATGAAACTTTTAAGCCTACAATTTTTTGTTGTGACACTTCATATTTGCATATATCTCCCAAGCCATCTCAAGGACATGGGTTCCCAAAAATGCATATAGCTACACTAGTATCACTCTCTATCATTGTCTATCTTTGTAAATTTTTCAAACTCAACATATTGTATAGCACATTGCCCAGTTTTCCTAGCAATGGCAGACAACAAATCTAAAAAATTTGCAGAAAAAAGCATCATCATACATTTTTAAAGATCTTAAAAAACACTCAAGAATTCAATAATACTAATAAATATAGATGAATCTTATAGGCCTGCAATAAATTTAGATCTCCCAAGCCATGTCGAGAACATGGGTTCCCAAAAATACATAGATCTAGATTGAGATCTAGCCTCTTGAAATTCAAAATTGAAAATGATTTCAGACAATAACAAGCATATCTAGATGGTCGTGGGATCAAGAAGCTATCATAACTAAATGGAGGACATTCAAACATATATACAAGGAATAAGTGTGAGTTGATTCTAGCTAGGGAATATGGGAAGAAGAATTGTTATTTTCTCTAATTGTGCCCTAACGTTTCTAGGGATATGTTTTCTCTTTGCATGCAATCTATGGAAATTTTCTTTTGCACACCATAAATAATATGCCACACATTCCTATGATATAGAAACAAGCTATATTATTATTTATTTGGAAAAGGAGAAATGGACTATTTTTTAATTTCTTGTTGACCATCCATCTATGTATGTAAACCTCATTGAAGTTACAACTCCTCGAGATAAGATTACAAAACATTTTTTAGACATAAGACCACATAACAGGATGCGATCAATGTGTGGATACTCTGTCATATTCAAGAAACTATGAAATGAACCTTGATATCCTAGCATAGGATAAGAGTCTAGAAAATGTAGTTGTTGTTCAAGCATGCAGAAATATATTTGTATAAAACACACTGCACACATCTCTATAAACAATGAGGAAAAACGATATTTTATAGTCTTAGTATCTTGTATCTTAATTGACCTTGAATTTTATTGATAAATTACTCTTGCATAATAGTATTAATTATTGATATAGCGGTTTTTATAACAAGGAGGGATATTGCTAAAACTACAGTATAGAATCTCCACTATTAAAGACAAAAGTGGGAATCTCGTGAACCTCAAAGGATGAGTGTTTTTAGAAACAAATAATCTGAAATTAACTTTGAACTATGAAAATACCCCAATCGTGACCACGATATATTATAACTGTACCTATCAAACCATAAAAAGGAATCGGTTAAGTGTTCAAGTTCCTAAAGCCAATGGGTAACACTACACCCTTTATTAATGCCTATGTTTAACAAAATTTACTCATTGGGCATACTCCATAGCAGGTTGCCTAGTTTTCCTAGCAATGACATACCAAATAAAAATTGAGAACACCAAGAGATAGGATGTGTCAACATGATTTCATGAACCAGACATAGTAATAACGATAATGGGAAGTAGTTAGGTTCACTCGGGCTAGATGAATTAGGTGTACCGTGCATCCTAGTTAGAAGAGATGCACTACATTCACCAAATAATGGAATAAAAAATCAGAGTTTTAACTCCATATTTCAAAAGCAAGTTGTTAAAATGGTTAGTCAACCTTGTTTGTTTTCCAACACACTCGAAGACAAAGCACACACGCGCTATAAAATGGAAGAAACCAAAGAAAAATTTTCCACCTTTAATTCCATGGCTTCTTTGGATGAGAAATCACATTGCATGCCAATTTACTTAATTTTCTACTTGTAATTGTATACTCCATATTGCCAACAAAATGAAAAAAAAAACTTTTATCCTGTATGGATTTCTAGCTCCTCGAAATATGACAAGAAACATCCAAAGAGCATCACATCCAATCCCTTATTCGAATTTGTCTTCTCCAAATAACAACAATGTCTGTCATCCTATTTGAGAAATGTTGTCTAAGCAATAAGATAATGTGTGTCTATTAAAAAGAAAAAAACTAGCAATAATACTCATTTGTTTATTTCCCTCCCATTATAGTCATCAACCATTCACAAGAGGCAAGAAAATAATAGATGTCTTTTCAAACCACACAAATCAATTTGGACACACAATAACCTATCATTTCCTTAAGGAATTTCTTAGTTAAACAAAATATATATATATATATAAAATGGTCACACCCTGAAGTAAATCTCTATTCCCAAAAGGAAAACTGTTAACAGGAACACATACTTGTATTTATAGACCTCAATAGCTGAAATGTAAATTTGCATACTTGGATATAATGAGAATTATATGCAACTGTTCTCATATATGGATGTAAATTAGGTTTGTATTATCATTCTGAAATAAATTGCATGAAAAAAAAAACATACAGTATTCAAGAAAGAAAAAAAACATGACATATAATGAAAGGAATTGAATGAGAAAAGCAATCAAGAATGCATTCAATAAAAGGGGTTGTTAAGATATATTTTTTATCAAACAATAGAAAAACACATTCACTTTAACTATTAAATAAAGAATGACATACAAAAATAAACTTCTTTAGGGACAGAATCAACCATTTTAATGGAGTTTCGGACAAAACCATTGAATTCTTGCTAATCAACTGTAGCTGCAACATATTTTAATATATTATCTCATTACCTTGATTTCAATCCAATGTTTAAATTTCTACCTTGACCAACAAAGGGTGGATACAGAACATTTTTTTATTCAATAGCAGAAAACCATATGCATTTCAGTTATGCAATATGTAAGAGCCATACCGACCACGAGTTTCTTGGTTCTTTGAGATACATAGATGTAGATCAAAACACAATTGAAATCAAGCAAACCTTTCGTTTTCCTCTGACAACTAATAGAAACTAAAATCGTTTTATTAGAGCATTAGGAAAGCTCGATAGAATTCTTGGAACATTAAGAAAACTATGTTTTTCCTATATCAACTAACATAAACTAAAACCATTTTATGGGAACTTAACTTACTAATACTAGTTAAGCAACTTAATCCAAGGGCACATTCATTAAATAAAATGGTGCTTTAACTGGTTGGCCATCGACTGAAAATGTTTCTCCTTCCTCTATTATTGGTGGGCCTTTTTATGCCCCTTTATATGTCTTTGTCACTTTTTTTTTGCCTACCTCCAATGTAGCTTCCAATGTAGCTTTGTTGCACATGATTCTATGATAGCCCATAGGAATCCCTAAATATTTCTATATCTAAAATAAGTTCTAACCACCTATACATAGAGAAATCTATTTATAGTTTATAATCTCATAATTGGTTTTTTGTACTTTCTTTTTAGCTTAGTCGACATCTTCTCTCAAGGAAAATTTTCCAAAGTATCTATTTTTTGCTAGAGTGCGGAATTCTCTTTTCTCTATTGTCCCTATGTGTTGGACGACATTTTCTTAACATTGTCAATTTTTTTTGAGCTATTAGAAGGATATAATAATCCTCTTGGATTGAATCTAGCATATGTCCATCTATCTTGGGTTCTTTAGAAATTTAACATTCAAATAAGTTTATTCTTTTCATTGTTTTTTATTTGGATGGTGCAAGTTCTAAGCCATTTGTTATAGGATACACACAATGAAATTAGTAGACGAATGAATGTTTATTTTTCCCTATGTGATTGCAATAGACCAATGCAGTGTATTTTTTGATCTAGGAATAACCATTTATGCTAGAATCGTTATTGGTTGCATTTATGCCAGCCATTGAAGTAGCTTCTTTTCTTTACATTATCCATCATAAAATCCTAGTTGTACTAGCAACGACAAGAAAGAAATATAAAAAGATAACATAAAACACACATCAATGCACAAAGCTATAAAACATGCAAGAATGCAATATAGCCCCAATAAATCTCGATGAGACTTTTAATCCTCCTATATTTTGTTGTGACATTTCATATTTGCATAGATCTCCCAAACCACATCGAGGACATGGGTTCCCAAAAATACATAGAGATAGAATAAGATCACTCTCTATCATTGTCTATCTTTGTAAATTTTACAAACTCGACATACATATTGTATATCACATTGTCTAGTTTTCCTACAAATGGAAAGCAACAAATCTAAAAATATAGCAGAAAAAAAAAAGCATCATCATACATTTTTGAAGATCTAAAGAAAACTGAAGAATGCAATAATGCCAATAAATCTAGATGAACCTTATAGGCCTGCAATAACTATAGATTTCCCATGCCATGTCGAGAACATGGGTTCCCAAAAAGACATAGATCTAGATTGAGATCTAGTCTCTCAAAATTCAAAATTAAAAATGATTTCACACAATAACAAGCATATCTAGATGGTCACGGGATCTAGAGGCTATCATAACTGAATGGAGGACATTCAAACAAATATATAAGGAAGAAGTGTCAGTTGAGTCTAGCTAAGGAACATGGGAAGAAGAATTGTTATTTTCTTTGATTGCGCCCAAACGTTTCTAGGGATATCTTCTCTTTGCATGCCATCTATGGAAAGGTTTTTTTGCACACCATAAGGAATATGCTACACATGCCTATGTTATTGAAACAAGCTATATTATTATTTATTTGGAAAAGGAGAAATGGATTATTTTTAATTTCTTGTTGACCAACCATCTATGTATGTAAACCTCATTGAAGATACAACTTTGTTACATAAGATTAGAAAACATTTTTTAGACATAATACAGCAAAATAGGATGCAATCAATGTATCGGTACTCTATCATATGCAAGAAACTGTGAATGACACTTGTATCCTATCATAGGTTGTGTCTAGAAAATGTAGTTTTCCTTTAGGCATGCAGAAATACATTTGTATAAAACACACTACACACATCTCTATAAACAATGTGGAAAAAAATGAGATTTAATAGTCTTAGTATCTTGTATCTTAATTGAGCTTGATTTTTATTGATATAGTACTCTTGCAAACTAGTATTGATTATTGATACAATGGTTTGATAGAAAGTAGGGATACTCCTCAATCTGCAATATAAAATCTCCACTATTAAAGACAAAAGTGGGAATCCCATGAACATCAAAGGATGAGAGTGTTTAGAAACAAATAATCCGAAATTAAATTTGAACTATGAAAATATAGACCTTAATGCATAAGGAAATCCACCCCAGTCATGACCTCGATATCAGACAAATCAGACAAGCACTATAAAATGGAAGATTCCAAGGAAAATATGTCCACTATTATTGTGGTGGTTGCTTTGGATGAGAAATCCCATTGCATGCCAATTCACTTAATTTTCCACTATCCTGTATGAATTTCTATCTCCTCTAAATATGACAAACAACATCCAAAGAGAATCACATCCAATCCCTTATTGGCATTTGTCTTGTCCAAACAACAACAATGTCTTTCATCCTATTTGAGAAATGTTGTCTAGGCAATATGAGCATGTGTGTCAATTAAAAAGAAAAAAAATGACAACTATAGTGGCAAGACAATAGTAGATGTATTTTCAAACCACACAGATGAATTTGGACACGCAATAACCCTTTTTTTAAGGTCTTTCTTAGTTAAACAAAATTAAAAAAAAAAAATTTGTCACACCCTAAATTATATCTCTAATCCCAAAACAAAATTTGTATTTCAAGATCTCAATAACTGAAATGTAAATTTACAGACTTAGATATAATGAAAATTGTCTATCGTTCTTTGGATGTAAATTAGGTTTCTATTATCATTCTGGAACAAGATACATGAAAAAAAAAACTTACAAAGAAAAAAAACATGACATATAATGAAAGGAAAGGACTTGAATGAGAAACAAATAAAAAATCTATTCAATAAAAAGGGTTGTAAAGATTTTTTTTTTATCAAACAAGAGAAAAGCACATACACTTTAATTATTAAATAAATAATGGAAAAAAAAATCTTTGTAAGAGCCACACTGGCCACGAGTTTATGAATCTTTGAGATTCATAGATGCAACTCTAAACACAATTGAACTCAAGGAAACCTATTTTTCTTTGACTCTAATCATTGTTGGTTGCATTTGTGCTAGACATTGAAGTAAATTGTTTTCTTTACATTAATCCTATTTGTAATAACAACCACAAGAAATAAATATAAAAAGATAACATATATAAAAATGATATGAACCATAAAAATACAATGCATGGATATGTCAATCCAAGGCCCATATTTGTAGAACACCAAGAGATAGGACCTGCCAACATGATTTCATGGACTTGACATAGTAATAATGATAACAGGCAATAGTTGGGTTCACTCGAGCTAGATAAATTATGTGTGTATTTCGTCCTAGTTAGAAGAGATGCGCTACATTCACCAAATAATGGAATAAAACAAAAACCATAGTTTTAACTCCACTGTTGAAAAGAAAGTTGTTAAGATGGTTAGTCAACCTTGCTTATTTACCAACACACTAGAAGACAAATCAGGCAAGCACTATAAAATGGAAGAATCCAAAGAAAATATGTCCACTATTACTGTGATGGCTGCTTTGGAAGAGAAATCCCATTGCATGCCAATTCACTTAATTTTCCACTGTCCTGTATGAATTTCTAGCTCCTCTAAATATGACAAACAACATCCAAAGAGCATCACATCCAATCCCTTATTGGCATTTGTCTTGTCCAAACAACAACAATGTCTTTCATCGTATTTGAGAAATGTTGTCTAGGCAATATGAGCATGTGTGTCAATTAAAGAGAAAAAAAATGACAACTATAGTGGCAAGACAATAATAGATGTCTTTTCAAACCACACAGATGAGTTTGGACACACAATAACCCTTTTTTTAAGGTATTTCTTATTTAAACAAAAAAAATAAAAAAATAAAAAATTTTCAAACCCTAAATTAAATCTCTATTCCCAAAACAAAATTTGTATTTCAAGATCTCAATAACTAAAATGTAAATTTATAGACTTAGATATAATGAAAATTGTCTGTTGTTCTTTGGATGTAAATTAGGTTTCTATTATCATTCTGGAACAAGATACATGAAGAAAAAAAACTTACAAAGAAAAAAAACATGACATATAATGAAAGGAAAGGACTTAGAATGAGAAAAAAATAACGTGGAGCGTTCCTTGAAGAAAGTTCTCCAGCTTCTTTTTCTTTGACTCTAATCATTGTTGGTTGCATTTGTGCTAGCCATTGAAGTAAATTGTTTTCTTTACATTAATCCTATTTGTACTAACAACCACAAGAAATAAATATAAAAAGATAACATAAAACACGCATCAACGCACAAAGCTAAATAACACTCAAGAATGCAATAGCCCCAATAAATTTAGATGAAAATTTTAAGCCTGCAATATTTTGCTATGACACTTCATATTTGCTTAGATATCCCAATCCAGGTCGAGGACATGGGTTCCCAAAAATGCAATGGAAATGGAAAGCTTGATTTCAATCCAATGCTTTATTTCTACCTTGACCAACAAAGGATAGATAGAGAACAACATTTTATTCAAAAGCAGAAAACCATATGCATTTCTGCTATGCATTCTTTGAGATACATAAATGCAGCTCTAAACACAATTAAAATCAACGAAACCTTTGCTTTTCCTCTGACAACTAACAAAAACTAAAATCGTTTTATCGAAGCACTAGGAAAGCTCGGTAGAATTCTTGGAACTTAAAAAAAACTATGTTTTGCCTATATCAACTAACATAAACTAAAATCATTTTATGGGAAATTAACTTACTAATACTAGTTAAGCAACTTAATCCAAGGGCATATTCATTAAATAAAAGGGTGCTTTAACTAGTTGGCCACTGACTGAAAACGTTTCTCTTTCCTCTATTATTGGTGGGGCTTTTTATGCCCCTTTAGGTGTCTTTTTCTCTTTTTTTGTGCCTACCTCCATTGTAGCTTTATTGCACCCGATTCTATGCTAGCTCATAGGAATCCCTAAATATTTCTATATCTAGAATAATTTATAACCACATACACATAAAGAAAGCTATTTATAGTTTATAAACTCACAACTGGTTTTTTTTCCTTTCTTTTCAGCTTAGTCAACATCTTCTCTCAAAGAAAATTTTCCAAAGTATCTAGTTTTTCCTACAGTGCTGAATTCTCTTTTTGCTATTGTTCATATGTGTTGGAAGACATTTTCTGAGCATTGTCAATTTTTTTTTATCTATTAGAGGGATATAATAATCCTCGTGGTTTGAATCTAGCATATGTCTATATCACATTGCCTACTTTTCCTAGCAATGGAAAGCAACAAATCTAAAAAGATAGCAGAAAAAAAAAAGCATCATCATACATTTTTCAAGATTTAAAAAAAACTCAAGAATGCAATAATACCAATAAATCTAGATGAACCTTATAGGTCTGCAATAACATGGGTTCCCAATGGCAATGGCAAGCTTGATTTCAATCCAATACTTTACTTCTACCTTGACCAACAAAGGATAGATAGGAAAAAACTTTTTATTCAATAGCAGAAAACCATATGCATTTTAATTATGCAATATGTAAGAGCCACACTGGCCACGACTTTATTGAGTCTTTGAGATACATAGATGCAAGTCTAAATGCAATTGAAATCAAGGAAACCTTTGCTTTGCCTCTAACAGCTAAGAGAAATATTGCATAATTGAAATGCATCTAGCATATGTTCATTGAAATGCATCTTTGAATCTAGCATATGTTCATCTATCTTGGGTTCTTTAGAAATTTTACATCTAAATAAGTTTCTTCTTTTCACTGTTTTTTATTTGGATGGTGCAAGTTCTAAGCCATTTGTTGCAGGATACACACAACTAAACTAGTAAAGGAATGGATGTTACTTTGTCCCTTTGTGATTGCAATAGATCCCTGCAATGTATTTTTTGATCTAGGAATATCCTGGAGCATTCCTGGAAGAAAGTCCTCCAGCTTATTTTTCTTTGTCTCTACTCATTGTTGGTTGCATTTGTGCTAGCCATTGAAGTAGATTCTTTGCTTTACATTAATCCTATTTGTACTAGCCACCACAAGAAATAAATATAAAAAGATAACATAAAACACCCATCAATGGACAAAGCTAGAAAACACTTAAGAATGCAATAGCCCCAATAAATCTAGATGAGAAGTTTAAGCCTGCAATATTTTGCTGTGACACTTCATATTTGCATAGATATCCAAAGCCACGTGGAGGACATGGGTTCCCAAAAATACAATGGCAATGGCAAGCTTGATTTGAATCCAACGCTTTATTTCTACCTTGACCAACAAAGGATAAATAGAGAATAACTTTTTATTCAATAGCAGAAAACCATATGCATTTCAGTTATGCAATATGTAAGAGCCATACTGGCCACCAATTTATATTCAATAGCAGAAAACCATATGCATTTCAGTTATGCAATATGTAAGAGCCATACTGGCCACCAGTTTATTGATTCTTTGAGATACATAAATGCAACTCTAAACACAATTGAAATGAAGGAAACTTTTCTTTGCCTCTGACAGCTAACAGAAACTAAAATCATTTTATCTGAGCATCAGGCAAGCTCGGTAGAATTCTTGGAACTTGAAAAAAAAACTCTGTTTAACTAAAATCATTTAATGGGAACCTACC
>LPNX010256929.1:347828-360842 GCA_001517045.1 Pseudotsuga menziesii | reverse complement strand
TTGCACATGGTTTTAAAACCATGTGCATGACCAACAATTTTTTTGCGGATAACTCAATTTTTTATTTTTATTATTTTTTATTATTTTTTATTATTTTGTTAATTAGAAACATTACAACATCTCCCCTATATTATGTTGTTTTTCTCACGGACATTTTTTTATGGCAGATAATTAAATTTTTTATTTATTTTTTCTTATTTTGTTAGGTAGGAACATTACAACATTTCACCCATATTAGATTGTTTTTGTGGCCAACATTTATTTTGGAAGATAATTAAAAGTTTTGTTTTTTATAGCCGACATCCATGTAACATTACAACGTTACATAACGTTACAAGATCTCCCCCATACTGGGCTGTAGAGCGCCTCTTGGCGCAATTACTAGTTACAACATTTATTGTAACATAATTATTATTATGATGATGATGATGGTTAATGTCCTTGACACCAAACTTTGGTCTATCGGACCTAAAGAAACAAATTAATTAGTTTGTTTTAAAATTGTATTCCTATGCTCAAAGAGCTTGGTGAAAAGCGTCCGAAGCTCACTATAATTTTGACAAGTTAAAAGGCTAGCTAGGAAGGTCGATATTGCAACAAAGATTGTGAAACTGATATCTAATGTGTTTGTACGCCAGACACTCTAAGAGGAAGTGGTTTTCATCTTCAATGTTCCTATTCCAATAGAGACGACAAATCATTTCCACCCATGGTGTTTTAGGAGCTATCCAACGACCTATTTCACTATGGAGCTCATGAAAGTTCGTTCTTATCTTGGCTCTATTAATTTTCTTTGAACTTGTTAATACGAAGAGATACTTTTGATCTTCTAGAGTATTTTTGATGACCTCCTTGTGATATCGTAATTTCTTTTAGCCTCTAAATCTTTCTCACATATAATATGCTAATAAGGGGTGATAACCGAACCATTTTTTGGTGGCTACTACCATATTGATTTTGTGATTTAGCTATTGTTGATGAAGTGTGGCTCCTCGACTATTCTAAGTTTTTCCTCACTGAAAAAAAAATTAATATCCTCCCCTTTCTCGATGAATCCATGAATCTTGAGATCAGACTTACTCCATACATGATGTCTAGTCTTGTCTTTGTTAAATACATAAGGCTTCCAACCAACCTTTTGAACATCGTAGGATCTACAGTTGATCCATCATCATCCTTGCTTAATATTAAACTTGTTATTATTGGTGTTGGTGATGTCTTGCAATTTGACATATTAAATCTTTTTAAAACTGCACTTGCATATTTCCACTGTGATATAAATATACCACTTTCATAATGTTGGCCTTCAATGCCCATAAAAAAATTCATAAACCCCCAAATAAGTCATTTCAAATTCACTTTCCATGACTGCTTTAAAATATTCTATGCCAAAGTCACCAGTAAATATTAAATCATCTACATACAGGAAGACAATTAACATCTTAACTTTCTCATCAACTTTGGTATACAAATTCGGTTCACTTTCACTTATGTGAAATCGATTTTCAGTGATATAGGAATCAATCCGGCTATACCAAGCTCTAGGAGCTTGCTTCAAACCATAGAGTGTCGTTTTTAGCCTGTACACTTTATGCTCTTGACCAGGAACTTCTTAGCCTTGTGGTTGTTCCACATATACTTCCTCTTCTAGATAGCCATTCAAAAATGCTGACCTAAAATCCATTTGATAAACAAGCCATTTGTTTTGTGAACCAGTGGCCAAGACTGTTATGACTGTATCCATTTGTGCAACACGTGCAAAAGTTTCATTAAAGTCTATTCCAGGCTTCTGTGTGAACCCTCTTGTGACCATTCATTCTTTGTGCTTCTACATATTCCCATCATCATCTTTCTTTGTCTTGTAAATCCATTTGACACTGATTAAATATTTTTCTTTTGGTATATCTACCAAGTACCATGTTTGATTCTTCTCAATGCATTCTATTTCTTCATCCATGTCTTGTGCCCATACTTATTCTTCGATAGCTTCCTGAAATGTTAGTGGATCATATATAGGAGAAAATAATGCAAAGAGAGAGAATGAATTTGGTGTACCGGCTTCATATATCTCATGCTGACTTCTTTTCTCGGCTAGTTCTATCGATGTTGACCTCAAAAAAATACTTGATGGAGTTTTTTGTCCTCTTGGTGTGCTTGTCAGTGTAGCTTGAGTTGCAAGTTGTGTTGATGTTCCTTGTGTTGAACCATGTCACAGTGTGATGGGATTCAAAGGTACTACAACCGGTTGCCTTACATGTGGTGTTTGAACCACTTGCTCTGTCATGTCATCATTATCAACATTCAACACAATCTTGACATTTATCTTGACAGTTCCATCCCATGATTCATTCTCAAAAAATTGAACATCTCTACTGATGATCACTTTCCTTGCAATAGGATCATACAACTTGTATGCTTTTGTATCTTCAGAGTAACCAACAAAAATACATTTATGTCCCTTCTTCTCTAGCTTCTTTCTCAGCTCATTTGGAACGTGAGCATATGCAACACAACCAAAAAATTTTAATTGAGAAACACTGTGATTCATACATGTCCATGCTTCTTGAGGAACTTTGTTCTTCACACTCTTTGTCAGACATCGGTTCATGATATATACAGGAGCTGCGACTGCTTTTGCCCAATATTCATTTGGCAAATGCTTGGCTACCGTCATGATGCATGCCATCTCCATAATGGTTATGTTCCTTCTTTCAAAAACATTGTTCTGTTGAGGTGTATATCGTGCAGTGAATTTCTTTTATATGCCATGGGTCTTGCAAAAATTTATAAATTCATTCGAAACATATTCACCTCCTCTGTCAATCCTTAATATTTTGATGTGGTGTCCACTCTGGTTCTCCACGAGTGCCTTGAACTGCTGAAAACAAATAAATGCATTAGATTTATGTTTCACAAAATATACCCATGTTTTTCTTCAGTATTCATCAATACAAGTAAGAAAATAATTGCTGCCACCAATGGATGATTTCTGCATTGGACCACAAATATCATAGTGCACAATTTCAAGTGGTTTGCGAGCTCTATATGACTTTCCAATTGGAAAATTATCTCTACGTTTCTTGCCAAAAATGAATCCTTAACAAACTCTCTCTGTTCTGTCGATCAATGGCAATCCTTTCACCATATTCTTTGTGTGTAGTAGCTTCATCCCACCAAAATTGCGATGTCCAATCTAAAATGCCACAGCTAGTATTCATCCTTAACTTTTGCTTGAAACATTGCTTGAAATTCAGTGCTGTCATTTTCTTTCTTGTCGAAGTGCTCGACTGCTTCTTTACTTTCTGCTTTGAATGCAGCCCTTGTATTTTTCTTTCCTTTCATTTCTAGAATTATCCTCAATGGAAACAAGCGATTTCTTGTCATTGGAACATTTTCTATCAGTTGGTTGCTTGGACACTTGTCTTTAATCACACAATGATTATCTTCTATATAGACTCTATAGCCTTTTTGTATCAGTTGTCCAATGCTCAAAAAAATTTGTTTCAGACCTTCGACATGATAGACATTATGAATCAACTTACTCTCCCCCTGTTTGGTTAGAATACCAACAATACCTTTTCCGAAAATAGTGACTTCGACATTGTTTCCAAGAGTAACATCAGTTTGAACTTAATTATCTAGACTAGGAAACAAATTTAAATTGCTAGTCATATGATTGCTGCATCCTGAATCTAAGTACCATATTCCACGTGGAATTTCTTGGATAGTATTGCATTCAATTGGAGATGAATATTCCATTAATATTGCACTTTACTGATTGTTGGTGTTGGTCGACTGATTTGGGGTTTTCCTTCCTTGGACATATTGTTTCTTCCTCCATTCATATGCATAATGACCAAATTTCGTACAATAATGACATTAAATTTTTTATTTATCAAACCTCCGACCACTTGGCTGACTTGGGTTTTGATTCTCTCCACTACTGGCGACATTTGCAGGACTTCTATCGTGTCTTCCTCTGGAAGAACTTATTCCTCTTCCTATTTGTTTGTTTCTCCCCCTGCCTCTACCCTAGCTTATGGATGACTATGCTGTGAGTGCACCTTCCAATGATGTATTTGTTCTGCTAATTCCATGTCCATGGGATCCGCATTTATGCATGAACACAACAGAATACACAAATAACTATAGAAACAAATATGCAGGGGAAATAACACTTCATTTCATTAATCAATAACTTAAACTTCTTTACATACAGAATGGAAATAGACTAGCTAGAGTGTTGGTAGCTTATCTATCAGAAGAGATGTGGCGGATACATGCCTCTGAAATCTATGTTACAATGAGGATCGAAAGCCTATATATTATTGAGAAACAATGGAAACCCTACACATCCAAAAACCTAACCCTAGGAGGTGAACCGCCTTAACGTGGGCCCCGTTGGGTACTTGGTACATCAATTTCTGGGGGTCGTATCTTTAGCATACTACCTCTGTTTGACGTGCATGATATATCGTTAGAACAACCTATTTAGGGACTACATCCATAAATGGAAAATATCATGTCCGGAACAGACTCATATTTTCCCTACCATTCAATGCCAAAAAAACATCGTTTAGGGCCTCAAAACGGCTCCAAAAGTTTAAGACCTGAAAACTACCAAAAATAGTAAATTGTGCTATAATTAAGGAAACTCAAAAACTGAAAGAAACAATGGTGGGGGTCTAAGAGGAATAGGTGGGTGGCCACCAATATCCTCCTAGATCATTCCTCCCCCCTTAGGAAGCAATGGTCCCCATTGCATTGAGTTCCTCCATGAGATGAGGAAACTTCTGTTGAACTTGGTCCCTGGTGAGGCACTTTCCTTGGTGAAGGAGATGGCCTGCTTTGACAACTCGATATAGCTGGATCTTCTACTGGTAGGTGTTCTTGATCTGTGTGTCCATAATCCGATCAGTTGTGGCTTGTTCCATGCAGTCGCGGTTTAACTCTGTTGGTGTGAGTTGTTCTTCCATGTCCGATGTGTGCAGTAAAGGTGAAAAGTAGGGGCGAAGGCAATCCACATTGAACACTGGGTGTATACTAAGGAATGGTGGAATACTGAGATCGAAGGAACTGTCCCCAACAGCCTTGGTGATGGTGTATGGCCCATATCGGAGCAGGAAAATCTTGCGGTGGGGTCCATCGAGGCGCTCCTTCTGCAAATGTAGCCACACCTTGTCGCCCACCTGGAAGTTGTGTTGCACCCGATGCTAATCATGCTGCTGCTTGTACTTAGCATTGGATCTGTCCAATATATCATGAACCTATTGGTGAATGTGTTGAATGCACTCAATGAAGATGTTTGCCTTGGAAACTTTAGACTGGATATGAGTTGAATCATCCTAAGTAGCTGCAAATGGCATGGCTACGTTAATGGGACATAGTTACTGGAATCCTAAGCCCACCTCAAAGGGGCTGTGGTTGGTTGAGTTTTGGAGGGCCCGGTTATAGCTATGTTGTACATAGGGGAGGCTCTCATCCCATGTGCATGGATGCTTTGATTTGTACATACGCAAAATGTGTACGATCATCCTTTTAACTACCTCTGTCTGGCCACCAATCTGGGGATGGAGAGCTGTGGACTTTGTGAGCTTGGTGTCTAGCATTGACGATAGGCTAGACAAGAATGTACTGAGGAACCTACTGTCTTGGTCTGAGATTATAGATCGTGGGATCCCAAAGTATACCCACACTCGTTCAAAGAAGAGTTTAGCAGTGGCTTCTGCTATGATATTGTTCTTGCAGGCTGCCATTATGGAAATCTTTGAGAATCTATCAATGACCACAAACACACAGTCATTTTTGTGCTTAGTAGAAGGAAGGCCTGACATGTAATCCATCCAGATGGATTCCCAATGTCGACTAGGGGTACGCAACCGAGTATAGAGGCCTCGCTTCTTGATGAATGGTTTAGCAATGGCGCAGGCAGTGCAGGATCGGATGTACTTCCTGACGTCCTATCAAAGGATCGGCCAATAGAAATACTTCTACAGTACTACCAGTGTTTTCTCGACCCAAAAATGCCTAGTGAGCCGACTGTAGTGCGCTTCCCAAATCATCTTGGCACGCTCACTTGAAGGAACACAAAGGTGTCCCATGTGACACAGTAGTATATCCTGGAGGTGAAATTTTGGAACTTGATTTCCCTCCAAGACCATCTGGTATGCGTGGCTGAATTCTGGATTGCTCTTGTAGAGAAGCAGCCTATCAGAAGTCTCGTGCCCAAAAGAGTTGAGCACGGTCATTGTCGCCACGATCGTGGTCGGCTGAGGCAGTATGCAACATTATTGGTGCTTCCCTTCTTGTGCTTGGTGTTCAAATGAAACTGTTGTAGATATGTGGACCACTTCTGATGACGATCATTCTATAACTTCCCTTGTATCTGCATGAACTGCAAGGGTCAGTAGTCTTTGTGGATGATCGTTTCCTTCCCAAAAATGCAATTCCTCCATTGTCGGCAAGCCTGTACAATGGAATACATCTCTTTGTCATAAGTGCGATATTTGTAGACAGTGTCTCACTATGATATGCCACTAGATGTCCTTGTTGAGTAAGGACATCCCCAATAGCATAATCAGAGGCATCTATCTCGATCTCAAATGGTTGTTGCAAGTCTGGTAAGGTGAGCACTGGGGCACAGCATAGGCGATGTTTCAATTCTACAAACGCCTTCTGTTGAGTTTCGGACAAAAAGAATTTTTCTTTTGCTCCTCCCTTGGTGACTTGACTCAAGGACCAAGTGATATGAGAGAATCCCAACACGAACCTGCGGTAGAAATTAGCAAGTCCCAGAAAGCTACAAAGATTTGTTAGAGTAGTTGGGGCTGGCCAATCCTGAATGACTTGGATCTTGGTTGGATCCACATGTACCCAACAGTCATCAATAATGTATCCTAGATACTGAACCTGGGTCATTCCAAAAGTGCGCTTGTCCAAATTGGCACACAACTTGTCTTGCCGGAATGTTTGGAGGACCTATCGGATGTGGTGGAGGTGCTCTTCCTAAGTCTGGCTGAAGATCAGGATGTCATCCAAGTACACTACTACAAATGAGTTGGTGAATGGCTACAAGATGTTGTCCATCAGTTTCATGAAGGTTGCAGGAGCATTCGTCAGCCCCAAAGCCATGACCAACCATTCAAAAAGGCCCTCCTTGGCTTTGAAGGCAGTCTTCCACACATCGCTCGGTTTGATCGGTACCTTGTGATACCCAGACTTTAAGTCAATCTTGCTAAAATATTTCACCCCTTTAAGTTGGTCCAGGAGGTCATCAATTCATGGGATCGGGTAGCTATTCCGGACAGTGATCTTGTTCAACGCCCGATAGTCAATACAGAGTCTCCAAGTCCCATCCTTCTTCTGTACCAACACGCTCAGGCTCCCACAGGGTGATTAACTTGGCCGGAGACTATGTTTACGGGTGACTAGTAGGAGTGAATGATCATACTAGAGGGGTGGGTGTCCAAATTCTTCATCGTCGCCTTTGTGAATTCCACCTCCCTTCTTTTTCTAAGGTAGTGAGGAAGCTATTTCCAAGGAGGTGTTGGAATCTCTCCACAATGTCCATAATTTTGTGGTGAAGACATGGGTAGGCTTGAAGAGATGACGAGGTACTTAAGATCTAGCTTCCTCCAAAACGTCTTGGCTCTTCTTGTGAATATTTATTTATTTTTCGTTAAGTCTATTAAGATAGTTTTCCATGGCTTATTTCATTCTAATCAAAGACACAAATTCAATCCTGTATATCCTTCCCTACGGATGGAGAATATCTCCCCATCCTGTACATTTGATTTTAGCCTGGATCCTCCACAGGAAATCCTTGATACTAAAAGGTTGCCAGATGAGCCTCATGATGCAGCTTATGAGAGTGAACATTTTCCACAAGGTCACGTTGCACCTAATACCCAAAGCCAATAAATGCCCCTTCTCCTTCCTCATATCCTTCATGACTTCCCTGCACAACATTATAAATACCTTCCTGATTTTGAACGAGAATTGGAACACTGTACAACCGATAAAGATAGAGCATGATGACATTTGTATGAGAGATTTATCCCAATGGCCATCTCAAGGCCATGCCATCTCAAAAAATGGTTCAGGAATTTGTATCCAGAGTCCATCAACACATGGGAGGAATTTTCACATATGTTCCTAGATTTTTGGGGTGAAAAGAGGTCGTTGGACCAGATGCTCTGAAATTTTTATTCGATGAGGAAACACGAAGGAAAATCCATGTCAAGTTTCAATAGGAGATTCACGAGTTTATATTATGGCATGCCCAAATAAATTCAACCCTTGGAGGGTGCAACAACACTGTTTTATGCTTCTATTTCCCCCCTCGACTTGTCTTTGTTTCTGTTGGAAAGAAAGTCGACATCATTACAAGGAATTTTTTCCGATGCATTCGATGTCAAGGAAAATTTTAAGTTGTTAGGAAAGGTCCTGGACCATGGTTGCGCTAATGAAAATGGCGAGGAGTTGGACCGGGTGGAGATGCATGAGACAGGGGAAAAACTACCTTGGCAGCTCGCATTGTCCTCCGATATACAAAAAGAAGATCAACCAAGGGATGAAGAGGCAAAATTTTTTATTAGTGCTTTATGACGAAATCGCAACTAGCCTGTTGCGAGTTACATTCGGGGTGGCCTCAAAAAGGATTACAATATGCCTATATATTATGAATACGAGGACGCTTATTGGAGCGGCGTACCTAGAAAAATGGTTATATATCCTGTAAGATAAATTCTTAATAGAGAACAAGACAAGATTGTGAGGGTAAAGAGCTCCTCATACGTCCTAAGCTCAAGGACACTACCTTAGGGAGATATTTTTTTCCTACTCAGCCCCGTTGAAGAAGATGATTACATCCATAAAGGGACAAGTCCGAAAGATTTTTTTTTTTCCTGAGACCCAGAGCCAAGTGTGAAGCGCATCATTCAAACACTGCCTAGAGGAATATGTGGATGGTTTCTTTGGAAACCAATCCAGTTGCGAACAAGAGGGGTTATTTCTCGAGCGATTTCCTCAAGGCAGGAAGAGGACAACTTTCTCCATGGGATGCAATATTCCTTGTGATCATGCCCCCACGTACATAGAAGGTTTTTTCTACTGGAATGGTCTCCGAGAAGTAGACCAGCCCACATCTGCTGAAGAAAGCAGCATTACAATTTTTATGACACCTATGAGAGAGCAGGATGCGAGTTCTGGAATATCGTGCGATAAAATCAGTGTCATGGATAAAGATGATCCAATAGCTATCTCTCATATTTTTTGAGGCATCACCTCCATATAATGATAGTAGAATGGAAATTCGGACATTCTTTCCATGCCATACTAACAGCTGAATAGATCGGTGATCGCCCTAGTTTCTACGATCCTGTAGCAAAATACATGGAGCATATGGGAAACGATAATGTATGGTTAGATCTTTATTGTAAAGATCAATTCTTTTTTTATAATTCAGTATCATCGAGTCTCTTGGTGGTGTTCTCTACACCGTGTGAGAAGAAATAGAGTTTCTGGGACCATTTGCATGGATGGCTTCACTAGAAGTTAGAAATCACTTAACCAGGTGATGAAGTCTATTAGATAGTGTAGGTAGGAAAAAATAAGCTCGGCATGATGAGCATTTCCATTTTAAGCATTTTTTCTCAAGTATCATCTTAGCTTTTCAATTGTTTCCATCATTCAGCCTAATTTTGTTCTTTGGAGCATTCTTTGAAATATTGCAGCAGAGATGGGGGGGCACCCAATGGATCTGGCACTTGATCTATGATTGTTGTTTTCTACCTCATAGGGACGACAGAATCCCTAGATGGAGCCACTTGTTATCAAAAGGGCTCAAAACGCGCATAAATTTCTAGTCTCAGGGTGGCCTATAAATCATGTTAAAAGGGAGGGCATTTCTATGAAGAGGATCTAAAAGGGAGTTATATTGACGAATGAAGCGCTTTTCATGAGAACCACATGCGTGACCAAACATTCCTCTGCATTTCCATGAAATGACACTAAATCAATTGCAAGTTCCAAGGGTCATGATTGATGGAAGACAGATGGGCAGGCGAGAGCGATTTCGCTGGATCAAAGTGCTCGTTAGTTTTCTTATCTTCCAATCCGTGAAATGGGATAAAGTAACGCAACATCCGACGACTCAACTCTCATCAAGACAAGATCTATGGTGGGTAACACCTTCGCCAATGGGACTAGCACGAGATAAGTGATCCCATAAAACTGATGAAATATTATGGCTTTGTGCATGTGGACGATGGATATGGAAGGTGCTCAGATCGAACGGTGAAACACATTTCGGGCTCGTAAAGGTCACGTTAGGATCGGTCCGAAGGTAGAAAATATGCCCTCATGTGTGATATGTTTTCCTTGGTAGGTAATTGAGTTCCCTAACGCCATTTATGACTTGATCACATGTGAAAATCATCCCCACGATAGAACCAAATCTCCCAAAACCAAGGTTCCATCGTATAGCTTGCATGTGAAATCATAAGGACATCATGCAACTCTGAGATATGAGCAACGAATATGATCTCTACATGAAGCAAGAGATACGCGGAAAAAAGAGGCAGTTCTGATATCATTGTTTGCAGGAACAAAAGGGCAGGAAAGCGTTAAGTCCATATGCCTTGAAGCATATGGTTGACAACGAAGAATAACGCTAGAAGTATTTTTCGCAACCAACAATGAAATACTGCATCAGATAAGGTAGCGTGACTAGATCTCCAGTGGGAAAATAAATCCTCATCCCACGTGCTCGCTCGTGCGATCACCTAACTACTCGATGGTGAAGTGTGTGATTTTAATGATGGTGCATAGCTGTGTCCAAGTCTCCTGCTCTATAAAAAGATCCATTTCCAGGGCTAGAGAAGCCAGAGTCTCGTTGCGCCTTGAATGAAAGTCAGGAAGAATAGGTGTTAGTTCACTATAAATTTTGGAAGCCTTGGGATAGTCCTACTATGTTTATTTATGCTTACAAATACGGTCTGTCAAGATGTTTTCTCGGTCGATAAGCCTTGGTCCAGAATCTCGCCGCTTTTATATCCATCATGGTACATACATTCATTGCATTAGAGATGTTTTCCATTGTCATCAAGGTCAAGAAAAACATGTTCATCACATTAGATGGACCTGCTGATGCTGGTAAAGGCATTATTTTCTTAACAGAAGGCCATACCCCTGCGGGCATCGTACTTGGGTTTTCATGTCCCATGGATGTCCCCCAAAAGCCTCCAAACATAGTTGATGCCTCAAAATCCTTGTTACATGATAAACCTCTTTAGAGATGACCAGTAGGAGCGAATGATCATACTAGAGGGGTGGGTGTCCAAAGTCTTCATCGCTACCTTTGTGAATTCCATGTGCCTTCTTTTTCTAAGGTGGTGAGGAGGTCGAAGACGCGCCCCGCCGTATTTCCTATAGGAGAACCCTCCTCGTGAGAGGTGAGGAGTAGAAGACTGATTAGCCACTACATAGGCTTATTACTCATAGGAATAATGTGGCTCTTCATCAAGTCCCCTTGTATAATAGTATTACTAGGAGAGGGGGGAGCTATGGAGAAGGTTGAGCACGAAATGGACACAAACTCCCTTATCGGCTTTGAGCCCATGTAGAAAGGTTCCTTTGAGCACAAAATGAACACAAAGGGAAAGACACATTGTTGACTCAACAGAAAGACAAAGGGTTCGGGCCTAGTCAATGACAAGCCACCAGAAACATCCTGAGACATCGTTTTCACAGCCCGTGAGCTCAGAACCAAAAGTGTCATGTTGTCATCCATACTGAGCATGCACATTTTCTCGATGATGTTTGTTTAATATATGTAAAATGTGGCAGAATTACCACGCTATACCTATTAGTATTTTAATTATGACTGTAAACAGTTTCAGGCCCTATTTTTAGGATTAGTCTCGGGGGTTTGAAATTTTATAAAAATCTCCTCACCAAGGGACACAAGGATGGAGGGTTGATATATTTTTAAGTTTGTAAGACTATCATGTCTATGAGACCTTGAACCAATATACAGAGATGAATGTTGGTTGTACTCATTTCAAGAATTCTTGTCTGTTTGGAAAATTACACTGTGTGCTTTCTTTCTTATGTGCATGTTTTCCAGATATCATTTTTTTACATTATGTCTTCTTCACATCATAGGAATAGTGTATAATGACTAGGAATTCATACTCATATGCTCCTACCATTGTATACGATGTCCACAAAAATATTTTTTCCGAAGCTAGCACGGAATTCATCTTAGCGGTGGTCCACGCTAGTGGACTGTCATCGTTCTACTTTTCACCAAACCCTAAATACAACGACAATAATCGAAGCACTATGTCTCTCTTGTAAGCGTTCTCCCATGCAAACCGCTCTCTCTCTTTGAGTTTTTATTTTGAATCCATAGCCCGATATATCTTTATTTCACCTCCAACCACCACATGTTTGATACCCAATTGTGACAATATAAATATGGCCTTGTTTAGGTATTTGTGAGAGATCCCTCTCTGGAATGAGAGGAGCCAACTCCCTTTTCTAAAGTGTTTCTGTTGTTACCTCGGGAACCGCATTCCTACAACCTTGGGTGCGATTCTGGGTGCTGACACAACCCATGTGTATGGGAGGAGATCTAGTGGCATATGTCTAGTTAGCTAGTAGATAATGTTCTCTATGCTCCCATCATGAGTTTTAGAAATAAATTGTATCAATATTTGATTATGCATCAGTATGGGAGCATTGACTACGTTCTATTTTTGTATGTGAAATGTGAGCTAACCTTGAGGTTGTTGTGGGCCATGCATGTCTTTCATATTCCTATAAAGGAAGAGGGATCTCAAGCCTTATGCATTTGTTTTTGAGATTATTCACAAAACCTAAGTTTATTTTCTATTTGTTTTGGTTTATTTCTATAGAATCTGTATTAATGTTTACAAGTGTTCAAGGAATTTCAATTGGAGTTCTTGCATCGCTTAAGTGGGACAATTTTCATTTATGTATTTTATGTAT
>LPNX010256929.1:320062-333397 GCA_001517045.1 Pseudotsuga menziesii | reverse complement strand
CTTGGTGTGCTTGTCGGTGTAGCTTGAGTTGCAAGTTGTGTTGATGTTCCTTGTGTTGAACCATGTCACAGTGTGATGGGATTCAAAGGTACTACAACCGATTGCCTTACATGTGGTGTTTGAACCACTTCCTCTGTCATGTCATCATTATCGACATTCAACACAATCTTGACATTTATCTTGACAGTTCCATCCCATGATTCATTCTCAAAAAATTTAACATCTCTACTGATGATCACTTTCCTTGCAACAGGATCATACAACTTGTATGCTTTTGTGTCTTCAGAGTAACCAACAAAAATACATTTATGTCCCTTCTTGTCTAGCTTCTTTCTCGGCTCATTTGGAACGTGAGCATATGCAACACAACCAAAAAATTTTAATTGAGAAACACTGTGATATATACAGGAGCTGCGACTGCTTTTGCCCAATATTCATTTGGCAAATGCTTGGCTACCATCATGATGCATGCCATCTCCATAATGGTTATGTTCTTTCTTTCAGAAACATTGTTCTGTTGAGGTGTATATCGTGCAGTGAATTTCTTTTGTATGCCATGGGTCTTGCAAAAATTTATAAATTCATTCGAAACATATTCACCTCCTATGTCAGTCCTTAAGATTTTGATGGGGTGTCCACTCTGGTTCTCCACGAGTGCCTTGAACTGCTGAAAACAACTAAATGCATTAGATTTATGTTTCACAAAATATACCCATGTTTTTCTTCAGTATTCATCAATACAAGTAAGAAAATAATTGCTGCCACCAATGGATGATTTCTGCATTGGACCACAAATATCAGAGTGCACAATTTCAAGTGGTGTGTGAGCTCTATATGACTTTCCAATTGGAAAAGTATCTCTATGTTTCTTGCCAAAAATGAATCCTTAACAAACTCTCTCTGTTCTGTCGATCAATGGCAATCCTTTCACCATATTCTTTGTGTGTAGTAGCTTCAGCCCACCAAAATTGAGATGTCCAATCTAAAATGCCACAGCTAGGATTCATCCTTAACTTTTGCTTGAAACACTGCTTGAAATTCAATGCTGTCATTTTCTTTCTTGTCGAAGTGCTCGACTGCTTCTTTACTTTCTGCTTTGAATGCAGCCCTTGTATTTTTCTTTCCTTTCATTTCTAGAATTATCCTCAATGGAAACAAGCGATTTCTTGTCATTGGAACATTTTCTATCAGTTCGTTTCTTGGACACTTGTCTTTAATCACACAATGATTATCTTCTATATAGACTCTGTAGCCTTTTTGTATCAGTTGTCCAATGCTAAAAAAAAATTGTTTCAGACCTTCGACATGATAGACATCATGAATCAACTTACTCTCCCCCTGTTTGGTTAGAATACCAACAATACCTTTTCTGAAAATAGTGACTTGGACATTGTTTCCAAGAGTAACATCAGTTTGAACTTAATTATCTAGACTAGGAAACACATTTAAATTGCTAGTCATATGATTACTGCATCCTGAATCTAAGTACCATATTCCACGTGGAATTTCTTGGATAGTATTGCATTCAATTGGAGATGAATATTCCATTAATATTGCACTTAACTGAGTGTTGGTGTTGGTCGACTGATTTGGGGCTTTCCTTCCTTGGCCATATTGTTTCTTCCTCCATTCATATGCATAATGACCAAATTTCTTACAATAATGACATTAAATTTTTTATTTATCAAACCTCCAACCACTTGACTGACTTGGGTTTTGATTCTCTCCACTACTGGAGACATTTGCAGGACTTCTATCGTGTCTTCCTTTGGAAGAACTTATTCCTCTGCCTGTTTGTTTGTTTCTCCCCCTGCCTCTACCCTAGCTTATGGATGACTATGCTGTGAGTGCACCTTCCAATGATTTATTTGTTCTGCTAATTCCATGTCCATGGGATCCGCATTTATGCAGGAACACAACAGAATACACAAATAACTATAGAAACAAATATGCAGGGGAAATAACACTTCATTTCATTAATCAATAACTTAAACTTCTTTACATACAGAATGGAAATAAACTAGCTAGAGTGTTGGTAGCTTATCTATGACAAGAGATGTGGCGGATACATGCCTCTGAACTCTATGTTACAATGAGGCTCGAAAGCCTATATATTATTGAGAAACAATGGAAACCCTACACATCCAAAAACCTAACCCTAGGAGGTGAACCGCCTTAACGTGGGCCCCATTGGGTAACTTGGTACATCAATTTCTGGGGGTCGTATCTTTAGCATACTACCTCCATTTTACGTGCATGATATATCGTTAGAACAACCTATTTAAGGACTACATCCATAAATGGAAAATATCATGTCCGGAACAGACTCATATTTTACCTACCATTCAATGCCAAAAAAACATCGTTTAGGGCCTTAAAACGGCTCCGAAAGTTTAAGACCTGAAAACTACCAAAAATAGTAAATTGTGCTATAATTAAGGAAACTCAAAAACTGAAAGAAACAATCGTGGGGGTCTAAGAGGAATAGGTGGGTGGCCACCAATATCCCCCTGGATCATTCCTCCCCCCTTAGGAAGCAATGGTCCCCATTGCGTTGAGTTCCTCCATGAGATGAGGAAACTTCTGTTGAACTTGGTCCCTGGTGAGGCAGTTTCCCTGGTGAAGGAGATGGCCTGCTTTGACAACTCGATATAGCTGGATCTTCTACTGGCGGGTGTTTTGATCTGTGTGTCCATAATCCGATCAGTTGTGGCTTGTTCCATGCAGTCAGGGTTTAACTCTGTTGGTGTGAGTTGTTCTTCCATGTCCGATGTGTGCAGTAGAGGTGAAAAGTAGGGGCGAAGGCAATCCACATTGAACACTGGGTGCAGACTAAGGAATGGTGGAATACTGAGCTCGAAGGAATTGTCCCCAACAGCCTTGGTGATGGTGTATGGCCCATATCGGAGCGGGAGAATCTTGCGGTGGGGTCCATTGAGGCGCTCCTTCTGAAAATGTAGCCACACTTTGTCGCCCACCTGGAATTCGTGTTGCACCCGATGCTAATCATGCCGCTGCTTATACTTAGCATTGGATCTGTCCAATATATCATGAACCTATTGGCGAATGTGCTGAATGCACTCAATGAAGATGTTTGCCTTGGAAACTTTAGACTGGATATTAGTTGAATCATCCTAAGTAGCTACAAATGGCATGGCTATGTCAATGGGACATAGTTGCTGGAATCCTAAGCCCACCTGAAAGGGGCTGTGGTTGGTTGAGTTTTGGAGGGCCCGGTTATAGCTATGTTGTACATAGGGGAGGCTCTCATCCCATGTGCATGGATGCTTTGATTTGTACATGCGCAAAATGTGTACGATCATCCTTTTAACTACCTCTGTCTGGCCACCAATCTGGGGATGGAAAGCTGTGGACTTTGTGAGCTTGGTGTCTAGCATTGACCATAGGCTAGACAAGAATGTACTGAGGAACCTACTGTCTCGGTCTGAGATTATAGACCGTGGGATCCCAAAGTATACCCACACTTGTTCAAAGAAAATTTTAGCAGTGGCTTCTGCTATGATATTGTTCTTGCAGGCCACCATTATGGAAATATTTGAGAATCTATCAATGACCACAAACACACAGTCATTGTTGTGCTTAGTAGAAGGAAGGCCTGACATGTAATCCATCCAAATGGATTCCCAATGTCGACTAGGGGTACGCAACAGAGTATAGAGGCCTTGCTTCTTGATGAATGGTTTAGCAATGGTGCAGGCAGTGCAGGATCGGATGTACTTCCTGACGTCCTATCAAAGGATCGGCCAATAGAAATACTTCTACAGTACTACCAGTGTTTTCTCGACCCAAAAATGCCCAGTGAGCCGACTGTAGTGCGCTTCCCAAATCATCTTGGCACGCTCACTTGAAGGAACACAAAGGTGTCCCACGTGACACAGTAGTATATCCTGGAGGTGAAATTTTGGAACTTGATTTCCCTCCAAGACCGTCTGGTATGTGTGGCTGAATTCTGGATTGCTCTTGTAGAGAAGCGGCCAATCAGAAGTCTCGTGCCCAAAAGAGTTGAGCACGGTCATTGTCGCCATGATCGGTGGTCGGCTGAGGCAGTATGCAACATTATTGGTGCCTCCCTTCTTGCTCTTGGTGTTCAAATGAAACTATTGTAGATATGTGGACCACTTCTGATGACAATCATTCTATAACTTCCCTTGTATCTGCATGAACTGCAAGGGTCGGTAGTCTGTGTGGATGATCGTTTCCATCCCAAAAATGTAATTCCTCCATTGTCGGCAAGCTTGTACAATGGAATACATCTCTTTGTCATAAGTGCGATATTTGTAGATAGTGTCTCACTATGATATGCCACTGGATTCCCTTGTTGAGTAAGGACTGCCCCAATAGCATAATCAGAGGCATCTATCTCGATCTCAAATGGTTGTTGCAAGTCTGGTAATGTGATCACTGGGGCACAGCATAGGCGATGTTTCAATTCTACAAACGCCTTCTGTTGAGTTTCGGACCAAAAGAATTTTTCTTTTGCTCCTCCCTTGGTGACTTGAATCAAGGACCAAGTGATATGAGAGAATCCCAACACGAACCTGCGGTAGAAATTAGCAAGGCCCAGAAAGCTGCAAAGCTTTGTTAGAGTAGTTGGGGCTGGCCAATCCTGAATGACTTCGATCTTGGTTGGATCCACATGTACCCCACAGTCATCAATAATGTATCCTAGATACTGAACCTGGGTCATTCCAAAAGTGCACTTGTCCAAATTGGCACACAACTTGTGTTGCCGCAATGTTTGGAGGACCTGTCGGATGTGGTGGAGGTGCTCTTCCTAAGTCTGGCTGAAGATCAAGATGTCATCCAAGTACACTACTACAAATGAGTTGGTGAATGGCTACAAGATGTCGTCCATCAGTCTCATGAAGGTTGCAGGAGCATTCGTCAGCCCCAAAGGCATGACCAACCATTCGAAAAGGCCCTCCTTGGCCTTGAAGGAAGTCTTCCACACATCGCTCGGTTTGATCGGTACCTTGTGATACCCAGAATTTAAGTCAGTCTTGCTAAAATATTTCACCCCTTTAAGTTGGTCCAGGAGGTCATCAATTCATGGGATCAGGTAGCTATTCCGGACATTGATCTTGTTCAACGCCCGATAGTCAATACAGAGTCTCCAAGTCCCATCCTTCTTCTGTACCAACAGGCTCGGGCTCCCACAGGGTGATGAACTTGGCCGGAGACTATGTTTACGGGTCACTAGTAGGAGTGAATGATCATACTAGAGGGGTGGGTGTCCAAAGTCTTCATCGTCGCCTTTGTGAATTCCACCTCCCTTCTTTTTCTAAGGTAGTGAGGAATCTATTTCCAAGGAGGTGTTGGAATATCTCCACAATGTCCATAATTTTGTGGTGAATACATGGGTAGGCTTGAAGAGACGACGAGGTACTTAAGATCTAGCTTCATCCAAAACGTCTTGGCTCTTCTTGTGAATATTTCTTTATTTTTCCTTAAGTCTATTAAGATAGTTTTCCATGGCTTATTTCATTCTAATCAAAGAGACAAATTCAATCCTGTATATCCTTCCCTACGGATGGAGAATATCTCCCCATCCTGTACATTTGCTTTTAGTCTGGATCCTCCACAGGAAATCCTTGATACTAAAAGGTTTCTAGATGAGCCTCATGATGCAGCTTATGAGAGTGAACATTTCCCACAAGGTCACGTTGCACCTATTACCCAAAGCCGATAAATGCCCCTTCTCCTTCCTCATATCCTTCATGAATACCCTGCACAACATTATAAATACCTTCCTAAGTTTGACCGAGAATTTAAAGACTGTACAACCGATAAAGATAGAGCATGATGACATTTGTATGAGAGATTTCTCCCAATCTTTGCAAGGCCATCTCAAAAAATGGTTCAGGAATTTGTATCCAGAGTCCATCAACACATGGGAGGAATTTTCACATATGTTCCTAGATTTTTGGGGTCAAAAGAGGTTATTGGACCAGATGCTCTCAAATTTTTATTCGATGAGGAAACACGAAGGAAAATCCACGTCAAGTTTCAATAGGAGATTCATGAGTTTCTATTATGGCATGCCCAAATAAATTCAACCCTTGGAGGGTGCAACAACATTGTTTTATGCTTCTATTTCCCCCCTCGACTTGTCTTTGTTTCTGTTGGAAAGAAATTCGACATCATTACAAGGAATTTTTTCTGATGCGTTGGATGTCAAGGAAAATTTCAGGTTGTTAGGAAAGGTCCTGGACCATGGTTGCGCTAATGAAAATGGCAAGGAGTTGGACCGGGTGGAGATGCATGAGACAGGGGGAAAATTCCATTGGCAGCTCGCATTGTCCTCCGATATACAAAAAGAAGATCAACCAAGGGACGAAGAGGCAGAAATTTTTATTAGTGCTTTATGACGAAATCGCAACTAGCTTGTTGCGAGTTACATTCGGGGTGGCCTCAAAAAGGATTACAATATGCATATATATGATGAATACAAGGACGCTTATTGGAGCGATGTACCTGGAAAAATGGTTATATATCCTGTAAGATAAATTCTTAATAGAGAACAAGACAAGATTGTGAGGGTAAAGAGCTCCTCATACATCCTAAGCTCAAGGACACCACCTTAGGGAGATATTTTTTTCCTACTCAGCCCCGTTGAAGAAGATGATTACATCCATAAAGGGACGAGTCCGAAAGATTTTTTTTTTCCTGAGACCCAGAGCCAAGTGTGAAGCGCATCATTCAAACACTACCTAGATGAATATGTGGATGGTTTCTTTGGAAACCAATCTAGTTGCGAACAAGAGGGGTTATTGTAAAGATCAATTCTTTTTTTATAATTTAGTATCATCAAGTCTCTTGGTGGTGTTCTCTACACCGTGTGAGAAGAAATAGCGTTTCTGGGACCATTTGCATGGATGGCTTCACTGGAAGTCAGAAATCACTTAACTAGGTGATGAAGTCTATTAGATAGTGTAGGTAGGAAAAAATAACCTCGGCATGATGAGCATTTCCATTTTAAGAATTTTTCCTCAAGTATCATCTTAGCTTTTCAATTGTTTCCATCATTCAGCCTAATTTTGTTCTTTGGAGCATTTTTTGAAATATTGCAACAGAGCTGGGGGGGCACCCAATGGATCTGGCACTTGGTCTATGATTGTTCTTTTCTACCTCATAGGGAGGATAGAATCCCTAGATGGAGCCACTTGTTATCAAAAGGGCTCAAAACGTGCATAAATTTCCAGTCTCAGGGTGGCCTATAAATCATGTTAAAACGGAGGGCATTTCTATGAAGAGGATCTAAAAGGGAGTTATATTGACGAATGAAGTGCTTTTCATGAGAACCACATGCGCGACCAAAAATTCCTCTGCATTTCCGTGAAATGACACTAAAGCGATCGCAAGTTCCAAGGGTCATGATCGATGGAAGACAGATGGGCAGGCGAGAGCGATTTCGCTGGATCAAAGTGCTCATTAGTTTTCTTATCTTCCAATCCATGAAATGGGCTAAAGTAACGCAACATCTGACGACTTGACTCTCATCGAGACAAGATCTATGGTGGGTAACACCTTCACCGATGGGACTAGCACGAGATAAGTGATCCCATAAAACTGATGAAATATTATGGCTTTGTGCATGTGGACGATGGATATGGAAGGTGCTCAGATCGAACGGTGAAACACATTCCGGGCTCGTAAAGGTCACGTTAGGATCGGTCCGAAGGTAGAAAATATGCCCTCATATGTGATCTGTTTTCCTTGGCAGGTAATTGAGTTCCCTAATTCCATTTATGACTTGATCACATGTGAAAATCATCCCCACGATAGAACCAAATCTCCCAAAACCAAGGTTCCATCATATAGCTTGCATGTGAAAACATAAGGACATCATGCAAGTCTGAGATATGAGCAACGAATATGATCTCTACATGAAGCAAGAGATACGCGGAAAAAAGAGGCGGTTCTGATAGCATTGTTTGCAGGAACAAAAGGGCAGGAAAGCGTTAACTCCATATGCCTTGAAGCAAATGGTTGACAATGAAGAATAACGCTAGAAGTATTTTTCGCAACCAACAATGAAATATTGCATCAGATAAGGTAGCGTGACTATATCTCCAGTGGGAAAATAAATCCTCAGCCCACGTGCTCGCTCGTGCGATCACCTAACTACTCGATGGTGAAGTGTGTGATTTTAATGATGGGGCATAGCTGTGTCCAATTCTCCTGCTCTATAAAAAGAGCCATTTCCAGGGCCAGAGAAGCCAAAGTCTCGTTGCGCCTTGAATGAAAGTCGGGAAGAATAGGTGTTAGTTCAGTATAAATTTTGGAAGCCTTGGAATAGTCCTACTATGTTTTTTTGTGCTTACAAATATGGTCTATCAAGATGTTTTCTCGGTCGATAAGCCTTGGTCCAGAATCTCGCCACTTTTATATCCATCATGGTACATACATTCATTTCATTAGAGACGTTTTCCAGCATCATCAAGGTCAAGAAAAACATGTTCATCACATTAGATGGACCTGCTGATGCTGGTGAAGGCATTATTTTCTTAATAGAAGGCCACACCCCTGCGGCCATCGTACCTGGGTTTTCATGTCCCATGGATGTCCCCCAAAAGCCTCCATACATAGTTGATGCCTCCAAATCCTTGGTACGTGATAAACCTGTTTAGAGATGACCAGTAGGAGAGAATGATCATACTAGAGGGCTGGGTGTCCAAAGTCTTCATCGCTACCTTTGTGAATTCCACGTGCCTTCTTTTTCTAAGGTGGTGAGGAGGTCGAAGACACGCCCCGCCGTATTTCTTGTAGGAGAAACCTCCTCGTGAGAGGTGAGGAGTACAAGACTGATTAGCCACTACATAGGATTATCACTCACAGGAACAATGTGGCTCTTCATCAAATCCCCTTGTATAACAGTATTACTAGGAGAGGGGGGGCTATGGAGAAGGTTGAGCACGGAATGGACACAAAATCCCATATCGGATTTGAGCCCATGTAGAAAGGTTCCTTTGAGCACAAAATGAACACAAAGGGAAAGACACGTTGTTGACTCAACAGAAAGACAAAGGGTTCAGGCCTAGTCAACGACAAGCCACCAAAAACATCCTGAGACATCGTTTTCACGGCTCGTGAGCTTAGAACCAAAAGTGTCATGTTGTCGTCCATATTGAACATGCACATTTTCTCCATGATGTTTGTTTAATATATGTAAAATGTGGCAGAAGTACCACGCTATACCTATTAGTATTTTAATTATGACTGTAAACAGTTTCAGGCCCTATTTTTAGGATTAGTCTCGGGGGTTTGAAATTTTATAAAAATATCCTCACCAAGGGAGACAAGGATGGAGGGTTGATATATTTTTAAGTTTGTAATACTATCGTGTCTATGAGACCTTTAACCAATATACAAAGATGAATGTTGGTTGTACTCATTTCAAGAATTCTTGTGTGTTTGGAAAATTACAGTATGTGCTTTCTTTCTTATGTGCATGTTTTCCAGATATCATTTTTTTACATTATGTCTTCTTCACATCATAGGAATAGTGGATAATGACCAGGAATTTATACTCATATGCTCCTACCCTTGTATACGATGTCCACAAAACTATTTCTTCCGAAGCTAGCGCAGAATTCATCTTAGCGGTGGTCCACGCTAGTGGACTATCATCGTTCTACTTTTCACCAGAACCTAAATACAACGACAGTAATTGAAGCACTATCTCGCTCTTGTAAGCGTTCTCCCATGCAAACCTCTCTGTCTCTTTGAGTTTTTATTTTGAATCCATAGCCCGATATACCTTTATTTCACCTCCAACCACCACATGTTTGATACCCAATTGTGACAATATAAATATGGCCTCGTTTAGGTATTTGTGAGCGATCCCTCTCTGGAATCAGAGGAGCCAACTCCCTTTTCTAAAGTGTTTATGTTGTTACCTCGGGAACCACATTCCTACAACCTTAGGTGCGATCCTGGGTGCTGACACAACCCATGTGTATGGGAGGAGATCTAGTGGTATATGTCTAGTTAGCTAGTAGATAATGTGCTCTATGGTCCCATCATGAGTTTTAGAAATAAATTGTATCAATATTTGATTATGCATCAGTATGGGAGCATTGACTACGTTGTATTTTTGTATGTGAAATGTGAGCTAACCTTGAGGTTGTTGTGGGCCATGCATGTCTTTCATATTCCTATAAAGGAAGAGGGATCTCAAGGCTTATGCATTTGTTTTTGAGATTATTCACAAAACCTAACTTTATTTTCTATTTGTTTTGGTTTATTTCTATAGAATTTGTATTAATGTTTACAAGTGTTCAAGGAATTGCAATTGGAGTTCTTGCATCGCTTAATTGGGACAATTTTCATTTATGGATTTTATGTATCTTATGCTCTACACAAGTGGTTGTGACAACGTTTTTCTATTGTATTTCATATAAGCTTGCTAGTTGAAGCAAGTGGGCACCTCACCACATAGTGATCACCTAGAGAATTCAAAGACCCAATATGTTGAGCATACTACACTAGGGAATCTCCAGCACTATTTGTAACCCCACATGGGCTTCGGTTTAAATGCAATCAAAGACATATATATCTTTTTATATGATTTGGAAGCAGATATGAAACAATTGGGTCTACTAGATTTACTAATACTAGTCAATCAACTTAATACTGTGCACATTCATTAAATAAAATGGTTCTTTAACTTGTTGTCCATCGACTAAAACCGTTTCTCCTTCTTCTATTATTGGCGGGGCTTTTTATGCCCCTTTATATGTCTTTTTCTTTGTGTTTGTGCCTACCTCCACTGTAGCCTTATTGCATCTCATTCTATGCTATCTCATAGGAATCCTTGAATATTTCTATATCTAAAATAAGTTCTAACCACCTATACATAAACAAACCTATTTATAGTTTCTAAACTCATAAACGGTTTTTTGTACTTCCTTTTAAGCTTAGTCGACATCTTCTCTCAAAGAAAATTTTCGAAAGTATCTATTTTTTACTAGAGTGTGGCATTCTATTTTCGCTATTGTTCCTATGTGTTGGATGGAATTTTGTTAGCGTTATCGATGTTATTTTTTGTTGAGCTATGAGAAGGATATGATAATACTAGTGGATTTAATATAGCATATGGTCATCTATCTTGGGTTCTTTAGAGATTTTACATCCAAATAAGTTTCCTATTTTCATTGTTTTTTATTTGGATGGTCCGATTTCTAAGCCATTTGTTGCAGGATACACACAACGAAAGTAGTAAAGGAATGAATCCTACTTTGTCCCTATGTGATTGCAATAAATCCCTTGCAATGTATTTTTTGATCGAGGATTAACCTAGATCATTCATTGAACAAATCCCTCTAGCTTATTTTTCTTTGACTCTACTCATTGTTGGTTGCATTTATGCTAGCCATTGAAGTATCTTCTTTGATTTACATTATCCATCATAAAATCCTAGTTGTCCTAGCAATGACAAGCATTTTTAAAGATCTTAAAAAACACTCAAGAATTCAATAATACTAATAAATATAGATGAATCTTATAGGCCTGCAATAAATTTAGATCTCCCAAGCCATGTCGAGAACATGGGCTCCCAAAAATACATAGATCTAGATTGAGATCTAGCCTCTTGAAATTCAAAATTGAAAATGATTTCAGACAATAACAAGCATATCTAGATGGTCGTGGGATCTAGAAGCTATCATAACTGAATGGAGGACATTCAAACATATATACAAGGAATAAGTGTGAGTTGATTCTAGCTAGGGAATATGGGAAGAAGAATTGTTATTTTCTCTAATCGTGCCCTAACGTTTCTAGGGATATGTTTTCTCTTTGCATGCAATCTATGGAAAGTTTCTTTTGCACACCATAAATAATATGCCACACATTCCTATGATATAGAAACAAGCTATATTATTATTTATTTGGAAAAGGAGAAATGGACTATTTTTTAATTTCTTGTTGACCATCCTTCTATGTATGTAAACCTCATTGAAGTTACAACTCCTTGAGATAAGATTACAAAACATTATTTAGACATAAGACCACATAACAGGATGCGATCAATGTGTCGATACTCTGTCATATTCAAGAAACTATGAAATGAACCTTGATATCCTAGCATAGGCTAAGAGTCTAGAAAATGTAGTTGTTGTTCAAGCATGCAGAAATATATTTGTATAAAACGCACTGCACACATCTCTATAAACAATGAGAAAAAATGATATTTTATAGTCTTAGTATCTTGTATCTTAATTGACATTGAATTTTATTGATAAATTACTCTTGCATAATAGTATTAATTATTGATATAGCGGTTTTGATAACAAGGAGGGACATTGCTAAAACTGCAGTATAGAATCTCCACTATTAAAGACAAAAGTGGGAATCTCGTGAACCTCAAAGGATGAGTTTTTTTAGAAACAAATAATCTGAAATTAACTTTGAACTATGAAAATACCCCAATTGTGACCACGATATATTATAACTGTACCTATCAAACCATAAAAAGGAACCGGTTAAGCGTTCAAGTTCCTAAAGCCAATGGGTAACACTACACCCTTTATTAATGCCTATCTTTAACAAATTTTACTCATTGGGCATAGTCCATAGCAGGTTGCCTAGTTTTCCTAGCAGTGACATGCCAAATAAAAATTGAGACAAAAGTCGATGGCCTAGTTAAAAAAATGCTACAAGTTTCAATAATGCTAGTTCCCACCTTGTATTTCCTACAAGATCCTACTGAGAAACTATGTACTGTCATATAAAAATCGTATGAACCATAAAAGTACAATGCATGGATAAGTCAATCAAAGACCCATATTTATAGAACACCAAGAGATAGGATGTGTCAACATGATTTCATGAACCAGACATAGTAATAACGATAATGGGAAGTAGTTACGTTCACTCGGGCTAGATGAATTAGGTGTACCGTGCATCCTAGTTAGAAGAGATGCACTACATTCACCAAATAATGGAATAAAAAATCAGAGTTTTAACTCCATATTTCAAAAGCAAGTTGTTAAAATGGTTAGTCAACCTTGTTTGTTTTCCAACACACTCGAAGACAAAGCACACACGCACTATAAAATGGAAGAAACCAAAGAAAAATTTTCCACCTTTAATTCCATGGCTTCTTTGGATGAGAAATCACATTGCATGCCAATTTACTTAATTTTCTACTTGTAATTGTATACTCCATATTGCCAACAAAATGAAATTTTTTTTTATCCTGTATGGATTTCTAGCTCCTCGAAATATGACAAGAAACATCCAAAGAGCATCACATCCAATCCCTTATTCGAATTTGTCTTCTCCAAATAACAACAATGTCTGTCGTCCTAT
>LPNX010256929.1:288390-314521 GCA_001517045.1 Pseudotsuga menziesii | reverse complement strand
CACTCAAGAATGCAATAGCCCCAATAAATCTAGATGAAAAGTTTAAGCCTGCAATATTTTGCTATGACACTTCATATTTGCCTAGATATCCCAATCCAGATCGAGGACATGGGTTCCCAAAAATAAAATCGAAATGGAAAGCTTGATTTCAATCCAATGCTTTATTTCTACCTTGACCAACAAAGGATAGATAGAGAACAACATTTTATTCAAAAGCAGAAAACCATATGCATTTCTGCTATGCAATATGTAAGAGCCATACTGGCCAGGAGTTTCTTGATTCTTTGAGATACATAAATGCAGCTCTAGACACAATTAAAATCAACGAAACCTTTGCTTTTCCTCTGACAACTAACAAAAACTAAAATCGTTTTATCGGAGCACTAGGAAAGCGAGGTAGAATTCTTGGAACTTAAAACAAACTATGTTTTGCCTATATCAACTAACATAAACTAAAATCATTTTATGGGAAATTAACTTACTAATACTAGTTAAGCAACTTAATCCAAGGGCATATTCATTAAATAAAAGGGTGCTTTAACTAGTTGGCCACTGACTGAAAACGTTTCTCTTTCCTCTATTATTGGTGGGCCTTTTTATGCCCCTTTAGGTGTCTCTCTTTTTTTGTGCCTACCTCCATTGTAGCTTTATTGCACCCGATTCTATGCTAGCTCATAGGAATCCCTAAATATTTCTATATCTAGAATAATTTATAACCACATATACATAAAGAAAGCTATTTATAGTTTATAAACTCACAACTAGTTTTTTGTCCTTTCTTTTCAGCTTAGTCAACATCTTCTCTCAAAGAAAATTTTCCAAAGTATCTAGTTTTTCCTAGAGTGCGGAATTCTCTTTTTGCTATTGTTCATATGTGTTGGAAGACATTTTCTGAGCATTGTCAAATTTTTTTATCTATTAGAGGGATATAATAATCCTCGTGGATTGAACTAGCATATGTCCATCTGTCTTGGGTTCTTTAGAAATTTTACATCCAAATAGGTTTCTTCTTTTCATTGTTTTTTATTGGGATGGTGCAAGTTCTAAGCCATTTGTTACAAGATACACAATGAAAGTAGTAAAGGAATGAATTTTACTTTGTCCCTATGTGATTCCAATAGATCCTTCCAATCCATTTTTTGATCTAGGAATAACCTAGAGCATTCCTTGAAGAAAGTCCTCCAGCTTATTTTCCTTTGACTCTACTCATTATTGGTTGCATTTGTGCTAGCCATTGAAGTAGCTTCTTTTCTTTACATTATCCATCATCAAATACTAGTTGTACTACCGATGACAAGAAACAAATATAAAAAGATAACATAAAACACACGTCAATGCGCAAAGCTAGAAAACACTCAAGAATGCAATAGCCCCAATAAATCTAGATGAAACTTTTAAGCCTGCTATATTTTGTTGTGACACTTCATATTTGCATAGATCTCCCAAGCCACTTCGAGGACATGGGTTCCCAAATATACATAGATCTATAATAAGATCACTCCCTATCATTGTCTATCTTCATAAATTTTACAAACTCGACATATTCTAGGTCTGCAATAACATGGGTTCCCAATGGCAATGGCAAGCTTGATTTCAATCCAATACTTTACTTCTACCTTGACCAACAAAGGATAGATAGGGAAAAACTTTTTATTCAATAGCAGAAAACCATATGCATTTCAATTATGCAATATGTAAGAGCCACACTGGCCACGACTTTATTGAGTCTTTGAGATACATAGATGCAAGTCTAAACGCAATTGAAATCAAGGAAACCTTTGCTTTGCCTCTAACAGCTAAAAGAAATATTGCATAATTGAAATGCATCTAGCATATGTTCATTGAAATGCATCTTTGAATCTAGCATATGTTCATCTATCTTGGGTTCTTTAGAAATTTTACATCTAAATAAGTTTCTTTTTTTCACTGTTTTTTATTTGGATGGTGCAAGTTCTAAGCCATTTGTTGCAGGATACACGCAACTAAAGTAGTAAAGGAATGGATGTTACTTTGTCCCTTTGTGATTGCAATAGATCCCTGCAATGTATTTTTTGATCTAGGAATATCCTGGAGCATTCCTTGAAGAAAGTCCTCCAGCTTATTTTTCTTTGTCTCTACTCATTGTTGGTTGCGTTTGTGCTAGCCATTGAAGTAGATTCTTTGCTTTACATTAATCCTATTTGTACTAGCTACCACAAGAAATAAATATAAAAAGATAACATAAAACACGCATCAATGGACAAAGCTAGAAAACACTTAAGAATGCAATAGCCCCAATAAATCTAGATGAGAAGTTTAAGCCTGCAATATTTTGCTGTCACACTTCATATTTGCATAGATATCCAAAGCCACGTGGAGGACATGGGTTCCCAAAAATACAATGGCAATGGCAAGCTTGATTTGAATCCAATGCTTTATTTCTACCTTGACCAACAAAGGATAGATAGAGAATAACTTTTTATTCAATAGCAGAAAACCATATGCATTTCAGTTATGCAATATGTAAGAGCCATACTGGCCACCAGTTTATATTCAATAGCAGAAAACCATATGCATTTCAGTTATGCAATATGTAAGAGCCAGACTGGCCACCAGTTTATTGATTCTTTGAGATACATAAATGCAACTCTAAACACAATCGAAATGAAGGAAACTTTTCTTTGCCTCTTACAACAGAAACTAAAATCATTTTATCTGAGCATCAGGCAAGCTCGGTAGAATTCTTGGAACTTGAAAAAAAAACTCTGTTTAAATAAAATCATTTAAT
This sequence comes from Pseudotsuga menziesii, assembly GCA_001517045.1. NCBI lineage: Eukaryota > Viridiplantae > Streptophyta > Pinopsida > Pinales > Pinaceae > Pseudotsuga > Pseudotsuga menziesii. Next base: position 311,754 of record LPNX010256929.1, on the reverse strand, counting down.
GTGAACTTAACTTAACTAGGCGAACTCTTTGGAACTTGAACCGATCGGCAGAGTTCGGCAATATGGTTCCGAAGCTGCAAAAGAGCAGTGTGAGTATCCGCGTCAGTGTCTCCACCCAGAATTCCGTCTTCAATTTGTGGTTTCGCAGTTTGGAAAATCTTCCCTAGAGTTTCCAAACCCATTGCACGAGCTCGAAGATCTTCTTCGTCTGCATTGCTATCTTGCAAGACCATCTGGCACACATGCAACAGGGTGGCCTCAATATCAAGCACATTTAATTTCCAGAGTGAGCGAATCAGCAATTCTTTGTTGGGCTGTAGAAATGCTTTCAACTGACTATAATAATCAGAATAATTTTGTGCTGTACGCAGCTGGCGGCCCAAATCTAGTAGTAATTGTATTAGTGCACAAGCAGCTGTTGCTGCTGTGATTCGCAATTGATTTACATGCAGCACAGCCGAAGATCCACCTGCTTCCTTTGCCACTTGCCTTTCATATATGGAACCAATTATCTGCAGCAGATTGCCTCCGTAAGAACCCGAGCCTGCACTGAGCCGTTGAACTTCAGATTTAGCTTGTTGTACAAACCCTTCTTTGTCACCTTGTACATACTGACTAAGACGATTTTTCAAAATCTGTGCAAGTTTTTCGTCTCTTTCGGTCTGGGCAGCATTCAACTTCTCTTTTTGCACTTCCATGCTATCAGTAGACGAAAAACAAGTCACCATTGAAGGCATTCCAAGCTGGCCTACATACTCTTCAAATAACTCAATTCCAAACAGCATAGCAAAGGCTTCTGCTGGGTCTTTCATTGTTCCCATTATTACTTCTGCTTGGGCTTTTCCAAACAGAATAGCAAGGACTTCTACTGGGTCGTTTCCAAGCAGCATAGCAAGGACTTCTGCTGGGTCTTTCAATATAGTTCCCATTGATGCTTCTGCTGGGTCTTTTCCAAACAGCATAGTGAGGACTTCTGCTGATCGGTCTTTCAGTTTTCCCATTGGTACTTCTGCTGGGTCTTTTCCAAACAGCGTAGCAAGGATTTCTGCTGGGTCTTTTTCAAACAGCATAGCAGGGGAGTCTTTCATTGTCCCCATTGATACTTCTGCTGGGGCTTTTCCAAACAGCGTAGCAAAGAGTTGTGCTGGGTCTTCCGCTGTTCTGTTGAGCCGTTGAACTTCAGATAGAGTTTGTTGCACAAACCCTTCTTTGTCTCCTAGTACATAAAGATTAATACGATCTTTCAAACTCTGTGCAAGCTTTTCTACTCTTTCCGTTAGGACAACCTTCAACTTTTCCGTCTCTGATAGTTCCATGGTATCTTTACTTTCACCTTCTGTTGGGCCTTTCATTGATACGCCTGCTATTCCATGTGCGTCATATGATGCCCGTTTTGCTGGATCACTGAGAACTTGGTAAGCTTCTCCCATTTCCTTCAATTTTTTTGCTGCTCGACGAGTATTTGGATTTTTATCCAGATGAACATTCCTTTCATAAGCTCTCTTAATCACTGCTTCAGTGGCCCTGGGATGGACACCAAGCAAGTCGTAATAACGGGTTTCCTTCACCATTTCTACGAATCTCTGGCAGATTCAAGAATTCCGGAAGAATCAGCTTCGAATTCGGTGTTCTCCGCGAGCTCTGCTGGCTTGGATTGGAAAATCAACAATTGGCGAAATCAGGCCGATTATATATTTCAAATGTTCGTATTTACAGAGATATGAAAATTGACAATTGACAACAAAAAGCCAAAAAATTTAACATATAAAAAGAGAAAAGAGATAAATTTAACATATAAAAGATAAAAGAGATAGAAGAGAGTTTTACTTTAATATTATCGCCTTTCCTTTCGCAGCAATCTTCCTCTCCTTGATGTCTTCTTCGCAAAGAAATTGAATCAAGATCTGAAGAATCTGTTCACAAATCTTATTATGAAATTAAACACAAGAGGTCTTTTCTTTTCTTTATATACAGCTTAATTTAACATTTTCCTTAAAAAAATAAAATTTAACATTTTTTTAATAAAATAATGTTACATAGTTTTGTTATCCACTTTTAAAAAATAAATAGATAAAATTTAGTATTTGAACCTCTTTTCTCTAAAAAAATATTAAAATATTATTGATTCTTGGAAATTGACTTTGACGGAGTGGTTATTTACCCCAAAATTTACTTTTGACCCTTGTTTGACCAAGTTCTCAGTTTGGGACAACATGGCATTGCCTGAGTTTGCTAACACATGGCATTACTTCCCTTGTAGCGCTCTCTAAGAAGACCACAAATTAACTTAATCCCAAAATAAAGAAATAACAACATCTAAGCAAGTGAGCCCTTTCCTTCTTAATCATGATTCAAACACCAATGGTTGGAACCCTTGTACGTGTTTTCATGGAGATGGAAATTAACAACAAAAAAGTCCCACCTCTTTTATTGAATTTGATCCAATCATCTTCTATTTTAATAATTATTTGATTAATCCTTTCCTTTTTGACCAAGTCCTTTCAACATTTTAACTTTTTTTTTTTTAGCTTTGTTATGTTTCTAAACTCCAACACAATGCCAATCCATGAAATTTTAGAATAATTATCGTGAAAGATTTGGGGGCCTAATTTTGGGATGGAGTGGTTTTCACTCTCCCTACTTCATTGTTCATTGTAATATAATTTCTATTTAGTTTTATTACCCATTTGAAAATATATGAAATATAATTGTTTTCTATAATAAATTGTCTATTAAAATTGTGAACCTCCTTTAGATTGGATGGTTAGGAAGGATGATTGTTTACCTCCCCACCTTTTGAATATATTGTCTCCAATGTTGATTTAATAATTACTAGTTACATCATTTATTGCAACATAATTATGATGATGATGATGATGATGGTTAATGTCCCTGACACCAAACTTTGGTCTATCGGACCTAAAGAAACAAATTAATTAGTTTGTTTTAAAATTGTATTCCTATGCTCAAAGAGCTTGGTGAGAAGCGTCTGAAGCTCACTATAATTTTGACAATTTAAAAGGCTAGGAAGGTCAATATTGCAACAAGGATTGTGAAACTGATATCTAATGTGTTTGTACGCAGGACACTCTAAGAGGAAGTGGTTTTCATCTTCAATGTTCCTATTCCAACAGAGACGACAGATCATTTCCACCCATGGTATTTTAGGAGCTATCCAACGACCTGTTTCACTATGGAGCTCATGAAAGTTCGTTCTTATCTTGGCTCTATTAATTTTTTTCTTTGAACTTGTTAATACAGAGAGATACTTTTGATCTTCTAGAGTATTTTTGATGACCTCCTTGTGATATCGTAATTTTCTTTTAGCCTCTAAATCTTTCTCACAAATAATATGCTAATAAGGGGTGATAACCGAACCATTTTTTGGTGGCTACTACCATATTGATTTTGTGATTTAGCTATTGTTGATGAAGTGTGGCTCCTCGACTATTCTAAGGTTTTCCTCACTGAAAAAACAAATATTATCCTCCCCTTTCTCGGTGAGTCCATGAATCTTGAGATCAGACTTACTCCATACATGATGTCTAGCTTTGTCTTTGTTAAAAACATAAGGCTTCCAACCAACCTTTTGAACATTGTAGGATCTACAGTTGATCCATAATCGTCCTTGCTCAATATTAAACTTGTTATTATTGGTGTTGGTGATGTCTTGCAATTTGACATATTAAATCTTTTTAAAACTGCACTTGCATATTTCCACTGTGATATAAATATACCACTTTCATAATGTTGGACTTCAATGCCCAGAAAAAAATTCATAAACCCCCAAATCAGTCATTTCAAATTCACTTTCCATGACTGCTTTAAAATATTCTATGCCAAAGTCACCAGTAAATATTAAATCATCTACATACAGGAAGACAATTAACATCTTAACTTTCTCATCAACTTTGGTATACAAAGTTGGTTCACTTTCACTTATGTGAAGTCCATTTTCAATGATATAGGAACCAATCCGACTATACCAAGCTCTAGGAGCTTGCTTCAAACCATAGAGTGCCTTTTTTAGCCTATACACTTTATGCTCTTGACCAAAAACTTCTTAGCCTTGTGGTTTTTCCACATATACTTCCTCTTCTAGATAGCCATTCAAAAATGCTGACTTAAAATCCATTTGATAAGCAGGCCATTTGTTTTGTGCACCAGTGGCCAAGACTATTATGACTGTATCCATGTGTGCAACACGTGCAAAAGTTTCATTAAAGTCTATGCCAGGCTTCTGTGTGAACCCTCTTGCGACCATTCATTCTTTGTGCTTCTGCATATTCCCATCATCATCTTTCTTTGTCTTGTAAATCCATTTGACACTGATTAAATATTTTTCTTTTGGCACATCTACCAAGTCCCATGTTTGATTCTTCTCAATGCATTCTATCTCTTCATCCATTTCTTCTGCCCATACTTATTCTTCGATAGCTTCCTGAAATGTTAGTGGATCATATATAGGAGAAAATAATGCAAAGAGAGAGAATGAATTTGGTGTACCAGCTTCATATATCTCATGCAGACTTCTTTTCTTCGCTAGTTCTGTCAATGTTGACCTCAAAAAAATACTTGATGGAGTTTGTTGTCCTCTTGGTGTGCTTGTCGGTGTAACTTGAGTTGCAAGTTGTGTTGATGTTCCTTGTGTTGAACCATGTCGCAGTGTGATGGGATTCAAAGGTACTACAACCGGTTGAATTACATGTGGTGTTTGAACCACTTCCTCTGTCATGTCATCATTATCGACATTCAACACAATCTTGACATTTATCTCGACAGTTCCATCCCATGATTCATTCTCAAAAAATTGAACATCTCAACTGATGATCACTTTCCTTGCAACAAGATCATACAACTTGTATGCTTTTGTGTCTTCAGAGTAACCAACAAAAATAAATTTATGTCCCTTCTTGTCTAGCTTCTTTCTCAGCTCATTTGGAACGTGAGCATATGCAACACAACCAAAAAATTTTAAATGAGAAACACTGTGATTCATACATGTCCATGCTTCTTGAGGAACTTTGTTCTTCACACTCTTTGTCAGACATCGGTTCATGATATATATAGTAGTTGCCACTGCTTCAGCCCAATATTCATTTGGAAAATGCTTGGCTACCATCATGATGCGTGCCATCTCCATAATGGTTATGTTCTTTCTTTCAGAAACATTGTTCTCTTGAGGTGTATATTGTGCAGTGAATTGCTTTTGCATGCCATGGGTCTTGCAAAAATTTATAAATTCATTCGAAACATATTCACCTCCTCTGTCAATCCTTAAGATTTTGATGTGGTGTCCACTCTGGTTCTCCATGAGTGCCTTGAACTGCTGAAAACAACTAAATGCATTACATTTATGTTTCATAAAATATACCCATGTTTTACTTGAGTATTCATCAATACAAGTAAGAAAATAATTGCTGCCACCAATGGATGATTTCTGCATTGGACCACAAATATCAGAGTGCACAATTTCAAGTGGTGTGCGAGCTCTATATGACTTTCCAATTGGAAAAGTATCTCGATGTTTCTTGCCAAAAATGAAGCCTTAACAAACTCTCTCTGTTCTGTCGATTAATGGAAATCCTTTCACCGTATTCTTTGTGTGTAGTAGCTTTAGCCCACCAAAATTGAGATGTCCAATGTAAAATGCCACAGCTAGGATTCATCCTAAACTTTTGTTTGAAACACTGCTTGAAATTCAGTGTTGTAATTTTCTTTCTTGTCGAAGTGCTTGACTACTTCTTTACTTTCATCTTTGAATGCAACCCTTGTATTTTTCTTTCCTTTCATTTCTAGAATTATCCTCAATGGAAACAAGCGATTTCTTGTCATTGGAACATTTTTTTATCAGTTGGTTGCTTGGACACTTGTCTTTAATCACACAATGATTATCTTCTATATAGACTCTGTAGCCTTTTTGTATCAGTTGTCCAATGCTCAAAAAAATTTGTTTCAGACCTTCGACATGATAGACATCATGAATCAACTTACTCTCCCCCTGTTTCGTTAAAATACCAACAATACCTTTTCTGAAAATAGTGACTTGGACATTGTTTCCAAGAGTAACATCAATTTGAACTAAATTATCTAGACTGGGAAACAAATTTAAATTGCTATTCATATGATTGATGCATCCTAAATCTAAGAACCATATTCCACGTGGAATTTCTTGGATAGTATTGCATTCAATTGGAGATGAATATTCCATTATTATTGCACTTGACTGAGTGTTGGTGTTGGTCGACTGATTTGGGGTTTTCCTTCCTTGGCCATATTGTTTCTTCCTCCATTCATATGCATAATGACCAAATTTCTTACAATAATGACATACAAATTTTTATTTATCAAACCTCCGACCACTTGGCTGACTTGGATTTTGATTCTCTCCACTACCAGCGACATTTGCAGGACTTCTGTCGTGTCTTCCTCTAGAAGAACTTATTCCTCTGCCTATTTGTTTGTTTCTCCCCCTGCCTCTACCCTAGCTTATGGATGACTATGCTGTGAGTGCACCTTCCAATGATTTATTTGTTCTGCTAATTCCATGTTCATGGGATCCAGATTTATGCAGAAACACAACAGAATACACAAATAACTACAGAAACAAATATGCAGCGAAAATAAAACTTCATTTCATTAATCAATAACTGAAACTTGTTTACATACAGAATGGAAATAAACTAGCTAGAGTGTTGGTAGCTTATATCTGAGAAGAGATGTGGCGGATACATGCCTCTGAACTCTGTGTTACAATGAGGCTCGAAGGCCTATATATTATTTAGAAACAATGGAAACCCTACACATCCAAAAACCTAACCCTAGGAGGTGAAAGGCCTTAACGTGGGCCCCATTGGGTAACTTGGTACATCAATTTCTGGGGGTCGTATCTTTATCATACTACCTCCGTTTGACGCGCATGATATATTGTTAGAATGACCTGTTTAAAGACTACATCCATAAATGGCAAATATCACGTCCGGAACAAACTCATATTTTCTCGACCATTCTATGCCAAAAAAAGTCGTTTAGGGCCTCAAAACGGCTCTGAAAGTTTAGGACCTGAAAACTACCAAAAACAATAAATTGTGCTATCATTAAGGAAACTCAAAAACTAAAAGAAACAATGGTGGGGGTCTAAGAGGAATAGGTGGGTGGCCACCAATATCCTCCTGGATCATTCCTCCCCCCTTAGCAAGCAATGGTCCCCAATGGTGTATGGCTGCGAGTGTGCTATGGTCGGAAAACCCAACCGCTTCATGACCTCTGCTGAAAGCAGGTTCTTTTTGCTCCCACTGTCGACAATGAACTGTAGCGAGGAACCCCTTAGCCACATTTGGGAGTGGAAAAGACGCTCCTCCTTCTCTAAATCTTCTAGTTCTTCCTTTTGGATCTTCGTGGTGGCAACGATGGCGTTGGGCTCTGCATCGATAATCTTCTTCCCTCTATCATTTCCCTTCTTGGGCTCTAATTCAGTGTCAGAGTATGCATCTGATTCAAAAGCCTTTATCTCGGCCACTAGTGACTTCTTAGCTCAACACTCACTTGTGTTGTGAGTGGGGCTCTCATGGAACTTGCACCACTTTCTCGCTTTCTTCTTCGGCTTTGGAGTGTTTCTCTTTGCTTGTGGCTTTGGAAAGTTTTCTTGAGTCGCCATGCCTTCGTTGTGTCCTTGGTTCTAGAGTTTGGGGGCGCCTTTTCCTTGATTCTGATTCGCAGATCCAAAGTCTCGCTTTTTCTGTTTGAATTTTTGCTCAATTTTGGCAGTGTACCGATATGTTGTACCAAGCGAGGAGATGTCTAGGAACTCCATTTCCTCCTGAATGTATCTATGCAAACAAATGTGGTACTTCAGCACCAAATGTTTCTCTGAATATTTGATACCCAACTTGGTGCGCAGGGTATGGAACAAATTCGTCAGATCATGCACATCTTGATCTCTTTGCTGCCGCAGTGTAGTCCATTGGATGTACTTGTCCTCATAGCTCCCCACCGGATAATATTGTCCCTTTATGGCATCTCGAAAATAATTCCAAGTGGGTACGACTGAGAACAAATAGGTTTCATCCTCGTCCTTTCTCTCACAGTAGGTTTCCCACCAGTCCTTGACATGGGGGGTGGCTTCGAGTAGAGAAAAAGTAATCTTTTCCCAGTCTGAAAAGTCATGAACCGAGAAATATCCTTCTAATAGATTCAACCATTTATCTACAACGTCTTCATCTATTCAACCATAAAATATTGGAATGTTGAAGTTTACTTGTACCTTAAAAGGGGTTGCACCTCTAGAGTGGCTTCTAGATGCAGATGCACCACAAGTGGGAAGTCGTTGAAGGATCTAGGCGAAGTTATACATCATCGCGTTCCTTTGTTTTTCAAGGGCCTCCTCGAGCAAAATTTTGATAGGATATTCTGTGCCCTCGTCTTTGTTTTCGTCCCCCATTGGTGGCCATCAGGATTTGTGAGGCTGATCATGCAAAGGTTTAACTAAATGGAGCCCTAACTCTTTATACCCCGCCCTCATTGGGGACATGCAAACAAGGATCGAGAAAGAGAAAATTGCTCTGATACCACTGATCTAGATTTATGTAGGAACACAACAGAATACACAAATAACCATAGAAACAAATATGCAGTGGAAATGACACTTCATTTCATTAATCAATAACTGAAACTTGTTTACATACAGAATGGAAATAAACTAGCTAGAGTGCTGGTAGCTTATCTCTAAGAAGAGATGTGGTGGCTACATGCCTCTGAAATCTGTGTTACAATGAGGCTCAAAGGCCTATATATTATTTAGAAACAATGGAAACCCTACACATCAAAAAACCTAACCCTAGGAGATGAAACGCCTTAATGTGGGCCCCGTTGGGTAACTTGGTACATCAATTTCTCAGGGTCGTAACATTAGCATACTACCTCCATTTGACGCGCATGATATATCGTTAGAAAGATCTGTTTAAGGAATGCATCCACAAATAGCAAATATCAAGTTTGGAATGAACTCATATTTTCCCGACCATTCGATGCCAAAAAAACATCGTATAGGGCCTCAAAACAGCTCCGGAAGTTTAGGACCGGAAAACTGCCAAAATTAGTAAATTGTGCTATAATTAAGGAAACTGGAAAACTAAAAGAAACAATGGTGGGGTTCCTAGAGGAATAGGTGGGTGGCCACAAATATTCTCCTAGATCATCATGATTGATGAGTAAATCTTGCAACTCATCAATGGTAAACATCGGCATGTATTTGTTTTCTTTCAAGGTCACAACCAAGGATTCAAATCTTGGGGTAACACTTCCAAGAATTTTTTCAATAACCCTTTGGTCAACTATAGTTTCTGCATGATATTTTAATTTATTAATCATACCAACAACTTTGGTGTAGAATGAGTCTACTGACTCTGTATCTTTCGTAGACAATGATTCAAAATATCTTCTAAGAATTTCTAACTTAGAAGTCTTTACCTTGCAAAAACCTTGATAGGAAGTTTCCAATGTGTCCCATGTCTTCTCAGAGGTAGTTACTGCTGCTAATATTGGGACTATGATTTCATGCATGGCTTGATGTATGTAGAACAAATATTCTCCATCTTTCTTCCTATGTTCCCTCAGTGTATCTTTCTAATCTTGGGTGAGATTGTTATATGCCGTTTGATCTGGTAGTTCTGCATAACCATTCTCGACAATTTCTCAAACATATTGACCTTTGAACAAATCCTTCATTGTTAAAAACCAATATTCATAATTATTTCCTGTAAAAATTGGATTTTTCATACCCAGCAGGTTTGAACCAGAAAATTACTTTTTTCACTTTTTAAGACAAGGTTTCTTTCCTAAACCCACTTTGATATCAGTTAGAAAAAACTGAGTTGGCTAAACTTGAGTTACCTCTCAGCTATAAAGTTAATTTCATGTCGACTTCGATTTCTTATTTTACTTGTCAGGTAAAACTTGTCTACCTCTGACTCAACAAGTCTACCAAAATATTTCGATAAGTTTTTTAAAGATGAAATTTGGTCGGACTCTTCGACTCGACTCTTTTTATCTCGACAAGTTCTTACTAGTTGGTTTTACTGACTTACTTGAATTCGACAGATTTACTTCAACATACTTACTCGATAGGTTTGCTTCAACTGATTTACTAGACAGGTTTACTTGGACATATTTATTTTCGACAGGTTTACTTCGACTAAATAACTTCAAAATGACCACTTTTAGTAAAATTTCATAAATGATGTTCCTTAGTCTAAGGACTTAAGAAATCAATAATATTTTTCACCGACCAATAACATGAAGTAAAACTCGGCACAACAACAATTCGACAAAATTACAAAATCATATAACCAAACATTAAGAAGACTTGTGTTGACCACTCTGTCGTGAAACTTGAAACTTTTACTAGGTGGAATTTTTATGGATTCTTTGATCTTTCACTCAAACTGTAAATGTAAACAACATTTACACAAGTAATTCTTGGAGAGAATGTGCATTTAAATAAACATATATTTAGCCATAAACTATTTGATTTATATAACTTGTCGGGACATAACATAGAACTAGATGCCATAAATGCAAACTTGGAAATTTATAGAGATATTTCACCTTTCACTAAGCTTTGGCTCTCGACATTTTCAAACCGACAGAAGCTTGAGATTCAACACTATTCTCTTTACTCTCTGCTTAGAATTTTCTCAGAGTTCCCTCTGCTATGTCTAACTTAATTTACAGTATTCTTCTTTTATTTATAGGAAAACTAGAATTTGCTTCTCCATGAATCTAGTGACTCAACATTAAATACTGTAATAACTATCTACCTAAAAAATTAGCTTCATAAATTTAATTCGATAGGTCTATATTACATAATCGTGGACTCTTCAATATTGTCAGACTATCTGACAAAGACTGAACTGATACAAAATCTAGCAAAGTCAGTTGAGATCTGGTACAGATCTACAAGTAATTAATATTTCCAACACTGGATTGGAAAATCAACAATAGGAGAAATTAGCCTGATGATATTTCAACTTTTAGTATTATTTTTAGAATTTATATAGACATGAAAATTGATAACAAAAAGTTGCACCGGAATCAAATGACATGTTCTTAAACTCTAAAATACAAATACATCAAATACATTGAATGCATGGAATTTAAATGAAATGAGGCGTATCTATTAGAAAATGAGACATAGTTATTTATTAGAAAAAATGAAAAGTAGTAAATCTACAGTGGGTGCACTTCTTTAATAGAAAAACTAAGCAAAACTATTGTGTTTAATGAAGAAAATAAAAAATAGTAACATATAGAAGTTTATGAATTGCTTCATGATAAAATAGAAAAGAGATAGAAGATATATTTACTTTAACCTTAACGCCTTTCCATTCACAACAATATCTTTAATGTTTTCTTTCCAAATAAATTGAATTAGGGTTTGAAGAATCTGTTCACAAATCCCATTATGAAATTAAACATATGAGGCATTTTGTTTATATAGAAATTAATTCAACTTTTTCTTTAATAAAATGGAAAAGGCAAGTTAACAAATGATCAAAATCCATTCTCCTTTCTCATGACATTCTTTTATTAACTTCATTAGGCCTCCTAAGGTCGAATTTCCCTCCATGGGCTTCCTACTACCCATCTTCGTGTTTTAGTAACTACTATGACATTTGTCCTTCTTCATGCTCCAATTCTTTCCCCAATTTGAAGGCTCCCTATAATTCCCTAATATTCCCACTTGGTTGCTATTTTAAGCCCTGCCATGTCATATTTTTCATATGTATGAAATCATGTATGAATTTTTCATATTTTTCATAGAACCTTTCATCATTGGTTGTCAAAGAGTGCATGGAATCTCCTTCCAAGTGGAACACAATGTCTTCTTCGTCTCTTCCTCTTCCATGGGAGTTACTCTAATTTACTAATTAGAATTCCTTAGCTCATGATATTCTATTTGACACCACATGACCCTCCAATAATGCTACATTCCCCATCAATTTGAATTTCAATGAATATTATACCAAGTGTTTGGGAAATCTAGTCACCCAAAGGCTTCACAAGCTTCCAAGTGTCTTCATGAACTAATCCCCATTTATTTTCTTAGCATTTATTATTTATGTGACCCATTAATGTTGATGTATTTGTAACTTCAAAATTTATTCACTTGTATATTTCTTATTGTATTTCATTATACCTCGACAGAGATGTTTGTTCCTCCGACCGAGACCGGGAGAGTCATTAATATAATAAATTCATGTAAACTCATTTAGGTTAACCCTTCATTGTAAGTTCAGGAAATATTCCCCACAGTTGAGGGGTGTTACAGCTATTATACTCTCCTAGTGAGGTTGGCCCTGTAAGAGTAAAATTCAAGTGGAAAACAAGTATAAATAGAGAGTGAGACTCTCTATTTGGTACACACACACTCACTCAACTGTAGTGCATGAGTGAGAGAAGAGGAGCTCACACAAGTGAGAGAGAGAGCAACTGTGGAGATCATCTTTGTGTTTTTGGGTTTTACTTTTGTTATTGGTGCTCATTCTATCTCTGAGGAAGTTGCGGGGAATTCTCCTTTATGGTTTCCCCGAGGAAAATTCTTTGTGTCTCTTGTCTCTTGTGATTATTTCTAGGCATGTTATTCTCTCAGATAAGATACTAGATCATATTGTTTAAATTATAAAAATCTAACATGGTATCAAAGCTAACCTAAGAACAAGACACTGTGCAGCTACAGAAGCTAGGGCCTCAAAACGGCTATGAAAGTTTAGGACCCAAAAACTGCCAGAAATAGTAAATTGTGCTATAATTAAGGAAACTGGAAAACTAAAAGAAACAATGGTGGGGGTCCAAGAGGAATAGGTGGGTGGCCACCAATATCCTCCTGGATCACTAAGTATAGGCACATGTACCATTATTTGAATTTGATTAGGCGAGTAGACACTATTGTGGATTTTCTAGCAATAGTTCTCGGAAAAAAAACCAATATATGAGACAAATTCCCTAGTTAGATAGAAAGAGGAGTGTGTTTTTTTCTATTTTCTATGTGACTCAATTGTAGAATTGTTTAAATGTTTTTTTGTGAGAAAGAAAAGGATCCAAACTATTATCACCATTTTCCAATTAGTAGGAAATGGCAAGAAGGCCAGACAAAGCAATCAAAAGGGCTCAAAATGCACATAAATTTCCAATCTCAGGGTGGCCGAAAAATCAAGTTAAAAGGGAGGGTGTTTCTACAGTGATGATCTAAAAGCAATTCAGATCAACGAATGAAGTGTTTTTCATGAGAACCACATGCATGACCAAAACTGCCTCTGCATTTCTGCGAAATGACACTAAAGCAATTGCGAGTGCCAAGGGTCATGATCAACGGAAGACAGATCAGTGGGTAAGATCAATTTCGCTGGATCAAAGTGCTCATTAGTTTTCCTATCTTCTGATCCATGAAATGGGTTAAATTAACACAACATTTAACGTCTCGAATCTCGTCGAGACAATATCTATGGTGGGTAACACCTTCCCCGATGGGACTAACACAAGATAAGTGGCCCCATAAAAATGACGAAATATTACGGCTCTGTGCACGTGGACGATGGATATGGAAGGTGCTCATAGAGAATGGTGGAAAACATTCTCGAGCTGTAAAGGTCAGGTTAAGATCGGTCCAAAGGCCTAAAAGACTCCCGCACGTGCGATTTGTTTTCCTCGACAGGTAATTGAGTTCCCTGACGCCATTTGTGACATGACCACAAGTGAAAATCATCCCCACGATAGCGTGAAATCTCCCAACACCAAGGGTCCATTGTATATCTTATGTGTGAAATCAGAAGGACATCATGAAGGTCTAAGATATGAGCACCAAATCTGATCTCTACATGAAGTAAGAGATACGCGACATAAAGAGGATGTTCTGATATCGTTGTCTATAGGAACCAAATGTGATGCTCTTTGGATGTTTCTTGTCATATTTAGAGGAGCTAGACATTATTGGTGCTTCCCTTCTTGTGCTTGGTGTTCAAATGAAACTGTTGTAGATATGTGGACCACTTCTGATGACGATCATTCTATAACTTCCCTTGTAATATCTACATGAACTGCAAGGGTCGGTAGTCTGTGTGGATGATCGTTTCCTTCCCAAAAATGTAATTCCTCCATTGTCGGCAAGCCTGTACAATGGAATACATCTCTTTATCATAAGTGTGATATTTGCAGATAGTGTCTCACTATGATATGCCACAGGATGCCCTTGTTGAGTAAGGACTGCCCCAATAGCATAATCAGAGGCATCTGTCTCGATCTCAAATGGTTGTTGCAAGTCTGGTAATGTGAGCACTGGGGCATAGCATAGGCGATGTTTCAATTCTACAAACGCCTTCTGTTGAGTTTCGGACCAAAATAATTTTGCGTTTGCTCCTCCCCTGGTGACTTGACTCAAGGACCAAGTGATATGAGAGAATCCCAACACAAACCTGCGGTAGAAATTAGCAAGGCCTAGAAAGCTGCAAAGCTTTGTTAGAGTAGTTGGGGCTGGCCAATCCTGAATGACTTGGATCTTGGTTGGATCCACATGTACCCCACAGTCATCATTAATGTATCCCAGATACTAAACCTGGGTCATTCCAAAAGTGCACTTGTCCAAATTGGCGCACAACTTGTGTTGCCGCAATGTTTGGAGGACCTGTTGGATGTGGTGGAGGTGCTCTTCCTAAGTCTGGCTGAAGATCAGGATGTCATCCAAGTACACTACTACAAATGAGTTGGTGAATGGCTACAAGATGTCTTCCATCAGTCTCATGAAGGTTGCAGGAGCATTCGTCAGCCCCAAAGGCATGACCAACCATTCGAAAAGGCCCTCCTTGTCTTTGAAGGTAGTATTCCACACATCGCTCGGTTTGATCGGTACCTTGTGATACCCAGACTTTAAGTCAATCTTGCTAAAATATTTCACCCCTTTAAGTTGGCCCAAGAGGTCATCAATTCATGGGATCGGGTAGCTATTCCGGACAGTGATCTTGTTTAGCGCCCGATAGTCAATACAGAGTCTCCAAGTCCCATCCTTCTTCTGTACCAACACGCTCGGGCTCCCACAGGGTGATGAACTTGGCCAGTTACTATGTTTAGGGGTGACTAGTAGGAGTGAATGATCATACTAGAGGGGTGGGTGTCCAAAGTATTCATCGTCGCCTTTGTGAATTCCACCTCCCTTCTTTTTCTAAGGTAGTGAGGAAGCTATTTCCAAGGAGGTGTTGGAATCTCTCCACAATGTCCATAATTTTTTGGTGAAGACATGGGTAGGCTTGAAGAGATGACGAGGTACTTAAGATCTAGCTTCCTCCAAAACGTCTTGGCTCTTCTTGTGAATATTTATTTATTTTTCCTTAAGTCTATTAAGATAGTTTTCCATGGCTTATTTCATTCTAATCAAAGACACAAATTCAATCCTGTATATCCTTCCCTATGGATGGAGAATATCTCCCCATCTTGTACATTTGATTTTAGCCTGGATCCTCCACAGGAAATCCTTGATACTAAAAGGTTTCCAGATGAGCCTCATGATGCAGCTTATGAGAGTGAACATTTTCCACAAGGTCACGTTGCACCTAATACCCAAAGCCAATAAATGCCCCTTCTCCTTCCTCATATCCTTCATGACTTCCCTGCACAACATTATAAATACCTTCCTGAGTTTGACCGAGAATTTGAAGACTGTACAGCCGATAAAGATAGAGCATGATGACATTTGTATGAGAGATTTCTCCCAATCTTTGCAAGGCCATCTCAAAAAATGGTTCAGGAATTTGTATCCAGAGTCCATCAACACATGGGAGGAATTTTCACATATGTTCCTAGATTTTTGGGGTGAAAAGAGGTCATTGGACCAGATGCTCTCAAATTTTTATTCGATGAGGAAACACGAAGGAAAATCCATGTCAAGTTTCAATAGGAGATTCATGAGTTTCTATTATGGCATGCCCAAATAAATTCAACCCTTGGAGGGTGCAACAACACTATTTTATGCTTCTATTTCCCCCCTCGACTTGTCTTTGTTTCTGTTGGAAAGAAAGTCGACATCATTACAAGGAATTTTTTCTGATGCGTTCGATGTCAAGGAAAATTTCAAGTTCTTAGGAAAGGTCCTGGACCATGGTTGCGCTAATGAAAATGGCGAGGAGTTGGACCGGGTGGAGATGCATGAGACAGGGGAAAAATTCCCTTGGTAGCTCGCATTGTCCTCCGATATACAAAAAGAAGATCAACCAAGGGACGAAGAGGCAGAAATTTTTATTAGTGCTTTATGACGAAATCGCAACTAGCCTGTTGCGAGTTACATTCAGGGTGGCCTCAAAAAGGATTACAATATGCCTATATATGATGAATACGAGGATGCTTATTGGAGCGGCGTACCTGGAAAAATGGTTATATATCCTGTAAGATAAATTCTTAATAGAAAACAAGACAATATTGTGAGGGTAAAGAGCTCCTCATACGTCCTAAGCTCAAGGACACCACCTTAGGGAGATATTTTTTTCCTACTCAGCCCCTTTGAAGAAGATGATTACATCCATAAAGGGACGAGTCCAAAAGATTTTTTTTTTTTCCTGAGACCCAGAGCCAAGTGTGAAGCGCATCATTCAAACACTGCCTAGAGGAATATGTGGATGGTTTCTTTGGAAACCAATCCAGTTGCGAACAAGAGGGGTTATTTCTCGAGCGATTTCCTCAAGGCAGGAAGAGGACAACTTTCACCATGGGATGCAATATTCCTTGTGATCATGCCCTAGAAGGTTTTTTCTACTGGAATGGTCTCCGAGAAGTAGACCATCCCAGATCTGCTGAAGAAAGCAGCATTACAATTTTTATGACACCTATGAGAGAGCAGGACGTGAGTTCTGGAATATCGTGCGATAAAATCAGTGTCATGGATAAAGATGATCCAATAGCTATCTCTCATATTTTTTGAGGCATCACCTCCATATAATGATAGTAGAATGGAAATTGGGACATTCTTGCCATGCCATACTAACAGCTGAATAGATCGGTGATCGCCCTAGTTTCTACGATCCTGTAGCAGAATACATGGAGCATATGGGAAACGATAATGTATGGTTAGATCTTTATTGTAAAGATCAATTATTTTTTTATAATTCAGTATCATCGAGTCTCTTGGTGGTGTTCTCTACACCGTGTGAGAAGAAATAGAGTTTCTGGGACCATTTGCATGGATGGCTTCACTGGAAGTTAGAAATCACTTAACCAGGTGATGAAGTCTATTAGATAGTGTAGGTAGGAAAAAATAAGCTCGGCATGATGATCATTTCCATTTTAAGCATTTTTTCTCAAGTATCATCTTAGCTTTTCAATTGTTTCCATCATTCAGCCTAATTTTGTTGTTTGGAGCATTCTTTGAAATATTGCAGCAGAGCTAGGGGGGCACCCAATGGATCTAGCACTTGGTCTATGATTGTTGTTTTCTACCTCATAGGGAGGATAGAATCCCTAGATGGAGCCACTTGTTATCAAAAGGGCTCAAAACGTGCATAAATTTCCAGTCTCAGGGTGGCATATAAATCATGTTAAAAGGGAGGGCATTTCTATGAAGAGGATCTAAAAGGGAGTTATATTGACGAATGAAGTGCTTTTCATGAGAACCCCATGCGCGACCAAAAATTCCTTTGCATTTCCATGAAATGACACTAAATCAATTGCAAGTTCCAAGGGTCATGATCGATGGAAGACAGATGGGCAGGCGAGAGCGATTTCGCTGGATCAAAGTGCTCGTTAGTTTTCTTATCTTCCAATCCATGAAATGGGCTAAAGTAACGCAACATCTGACGACTCAACTCTCATCAAGACAATATCTATGGTGGGTAACACCTTCGCCGATGGGACTAGCACGAGATAAGTGATCCCATAAAACTGATGAAATATTATGGCTTTGTGCATGTGGACGATGGATATGGTGCTCAGATCGAACGGTGAAACACATTTCGGCTCATAAAGGTCACGTTAGGATCGGTCCGAAGGTAGAAAATATGCCCTCATGTGTGATCTGTTTTCCTTGGCAGGTAATTGAGTTCCCTAATGCCATTTATGACTTGATCACATGTGAAAATCATCCCCACGATAGAACCAAATCTCCCAAAACCAAGGTTCCATCGTATAGCTTGCATGTGAAATCATAAGGACATCATGCAACTCTGAGATATGAGCAACGAATATGATCTCTACAAGAATCAAGAGATATGCGGAAAAAAGAGGCGGTTCTGATATCATTGTTTGCAGGAACAAAAGGGCAAGAGAGCGTTAAGTCCATAAGCCTTGAAGCATATGGTTGACAACGAAGAATAACGCTAGAAGTATTTTTCGCAACCAACAATGAAATACTGCATCAGATAAGGTAGCGTGACTAGATCTCCAGTGGGAAAATAAATCCTCAGCCCACGTGCTCGCTCGTTCGATCACCTAACTACTCTCGATGGTGAAGTGTGTGATTTTAATGATGGGGCATAGCTGTGTCCAATTCTCCTGCTCTATTAAAAGAGCCATTTCCAGGGCCAGAGAAGCCAGAGTCTTGTTGCGCCTTGAATGAAAGTCAGGAAGAATAGGTGTTAGTTCACTATAAATTTTGGAAGCCTTGGGATAGTCCTACTATGTTTATTTATGCTTACAAATACGCTCTGTCAAGATGTTTTCTCGGTCGATAAGCCTTGGTCCAGAATCTCGCCGCTTTTATATCCATCATGGTACATACATTCATTGCATTAGAGATGTTTTCCAGTGTCATCAAGGTCAAGAAAAACATGTTCATCACATTAGATGGACCTGCTGATGTTGGTGAAGGCATTATTTTCTTAACAGAAGGCCATACCCCTGCGGGCATCGTACTTGGGTTTTCATGTCCCATGGATGTCCCCCAAAAGCCTCCAAACATAGTTGATGCCTCCAAATCCTTGGTACGTGATAAAGCTCTTTAGAGATGACCAGTAGGAGCGAATGATCATACTAGAGGGGTGGGTGTCCAAAGTCTTCATCGCTACCTTTGTGAATTCCACGTGCCTTCTTTTTCTAAGGTGGTGAGGAGGTCGAAGACGTGCCCCGCTATATTTCCTATAGGAGAACCCTCCTCGTGATAGGTGAGGAGTACAAGACTGATTAGCCACTACATAGGCTTATCACTCACAGGAACAATGTGGCTCTTCATCAAGTCCCCTTGTATAACAGTATTACTAGGAGAGGGGGGAGCTATGGAGAAGGTTGAGCACGAAATGGACACAAACTCCCTTATCGGCTTTGAGCCCATGTAGAAAGGTTCCTTTGAGCACAAAATGAACACAAAGGGAAAGACACGTTGTTGACTCAACAGAAACACAAAGGGATCGGGCCTAGTCAATGACAAGCCACCAGAAACATCCTCAGACATCGTTTTCACAGCCCGCGAGCTCAGAACCAAAAGTGTCATGTTGTCATCCACACTGAGCATGCACATTTTCTCCATGATGTTTGTTTAATATATGTAAAATGTGGCAGAAGTACCACGGTATACCTATTAGTATTTTAATTATGACTGAAAACAGTTTCAGGCCCTATTTTTAGGATTAGTCTCGGGGGTTTGAAATTTTATAAAAATCTCCTCACCAAGGGACACAAGGATGGAGGGTTGATATATTTTTAAGTTTTTAAGACTATCGTGTCTATGAGACCTTGAACCAATATACAGAGATGAATGTTGGTTGTACTCATTTCAAGATTTCTTTTGTGTTTGGAAAATTACACTATGTGCTTTCTTTCTTATGTGCATGTTTTCCAGATATCATTTTTTTACATTATGTCTTCTTCACATCATAGGAATAGTGTATAATGACCAGGAATTCATACTCATATGCTCCTACCATTGTATACGATGTCCAAAAAAATATTTTTTTCCGAAGCTAGCATGGAATTCATCTTAGCGGTGGTCCACGCTAGTGGACTGTCATCGTTCTACTTTTCACCAAACCCTAAATACAACGACAGTAATCGAAGCACTACGTCTCTCTTGTAAGCATTCTCCCATGCAAACCACTCTGTCTCTTTGAGTTTTTATTTTGAATACATAGCCCGATATATCTTTATTTCACCTCCAACCACCACATGTTTGATACCCAATTGTGACAATATAAATATGGCCTTGTTTAGGTATTTGTGAGAGATCCCTCTCTGGAATCAGAGGAGCCAACTCCCTTTTCTAAAGTGTTTCTGTTGTTACCTCGGGAACCGCATTCCTACAACCTTGGGTGCGATTCTAGGTGCTGACACAACCCATGTGTATGGGAGGAGATCTAGTGGCATATGTGTAGTTAGCTAGTAGATAATGTGCTCTATGCTCCCATCATGAGTTTTAGAAATAAATTGTATCAATATTTTATTATGCATCAGTATGGGAGCATTGACTACGTTCTATTTTTGTATGTGAAATGTGAGCTAACCTTGAGGTTGTTGTGGGACATGCATGTCTTTCATATTCCTATAAAGGAAGAGGGATCTCAAGCCTTATGCATTTGTTTTTGAGATTATTCACAAAACCTAAGTTTACTTTCTATTTGTTTTGGTTTATTTCTATAGAATCTGTATTAATGTTTACAAGTGTTCAAGGAATTTCAATTGGAGTTCTTGCATCGCTTAAGTGGGACAATTTTCATTTATGGATTTTATGTATCTTATGCTCTACACAAGTGGTTATGACAAGGTTTTTCTATTGTATTTCATATAAGCTTGCTAGTTGAAGCAAGTGGGCACCTCACCACATAGTGATCACCTAGAGAATTCAAAGACCCAATATGCTGAGCATACTACACTAGGGAATCTCCAGCACTATTTGTAACCCCACATGGGCTTCGGTTTAAATGCAATCAAAGACATATATATCTTTTTATATGATTTGGAAGCAGATATGAAACAATTGGGTCTACTAGATTTACTAATACTAGCCAATCAACTTAATACTGTGCACATTCATTAAATAAAATGGTTCTTTAACTTGTTGTCCATCGACTGAAACCGTTTCTCCTTCTTCTATTATTGGCGGGGCTTTTTATGCCCCTTTATATGTCTTTTTCTTTGTTTTTGTGCCTACCTCCACTGTAGCTTTACTGCATCTCATTCTATGCTATCTCATAGGAATCCTTGAATATTTCTATATCTAAAATTAGTTCTAACCACCTAAACATAAACAAAGCTATTTATAGTTTCTAAACTCCCAAACGGTTTTTTGTACTTCCTTTTAAGCTTAGTCGACATCTTCTCTCAAAGAAAATTTTCCAAAGTATCTATTTTTTGCTAGAGTGTGGCATTCTATTTTTGCTATTGTTCCTATGTGTTGGATGGCATTTTGTTAGCGTTATCGATGTTATTTTTTTGTTGAGCTACGAGAAGGATATGATAATACTAGTGGATTTAATATAGCATATGGTCATCTATCTTGGGTTCTTTAGAGATTTTACATCCAAATAAGTTTCCTATTTTCATTGTTTTTTATTTGGATGGTGCAATTTCTAAGCCATTTGTTGTAGGATACACACAACGAAAGTAGTAAAGGAATGAATCTTACTTTGTCCCTATGTGATTGCAATAAATCCCTTGCAATGTATTTTTTGATCGAGGATTAACCTAGATCATTCGTTGAACAAATCCCTCCGGCTTATTTTTCTTTGACTTTACTCATTGTTGGTTGCATTTATGCTAGCCATTGAAGTAGCTTCTTTGATTTACATTATCCATCATAAAATCCTATTTGTCCTAGCAATGACAAGCAATAAATATAACAGGATAACTAAAACAATCAAGAATGCAATAGCTCCAATAAATATAGATGAAACTTTTAAGCCTACAATTTTTTGTTGTGACACTTCATATTTGCATATATCTCCCAAGCCATATCAAGGACATGGGTTCCCAAAAATGCATATAGCTACACTAGTATCACTCTCTATCATTGTCTATCTTTGTAAATTTTTCAAACTCAACATATTGTATAGCACATTGCCCAGTTTTCCTAGCAATGGCAGACAACAAATCTAAAAAATTTGCAGAAAAAAGAATCATCATACATTTTTAAAGATCTTCAAAAACACTCAAGAATTCAATAATACTAATAAATATAGATGAATCTTATAGGCCTGCAATAAATTTAGATCTCCCAAGCCATGTCGAGAACATGGGTTCCCAAAAATACATAGATCTAGATTGAGATCTAGCCTCTTGAAATTCAAAATTGAAAATGATTTCAGACAATAACAAGCATATCTAGATGGTCGTGGGATCAAGAAGCTATCATAACTGAATGGAGGACATTCAAACATATATACAAGGAATAAGTGTGAGTTGATTCTAGCTAGGGAATATGGGAAGAAGAATTGTTATTTTCTCTAATTGTGCCCTAACGTTTCTAGGGATATGTTTTCTCTTTGCATGCAATCTATAGAAATTTTCTTTTGCACACCATAAATAATATGCCACACATTCCTATGATATAGAAACAAGCTATATTATTATTTATTTGGAAAAGGAGAAATGGACTATTTTTTAATTTCTTGTTGACCATCCATCTATGTATGTAAACCTCATTGAAGTTACAACTCCTTGAGATAAGTTTACAAAACATTTTTTAGACATAAGACCACATAACAGGATGCGATCAATGTGTTGATACTCTGTCATATTCAAGAAACTATGAAATGAACCTTGATATCCTAGCATAGGCTAAGAGTCTAGAAAATGTAGTTGTTGTTCAAGCATGCAGAAATATATTTGTATAAAACACACTGCACACATCTCTATAAACAATGAGGAAAAACGATATTTTATAGTCTTAGTATCTTATATCTTAATTGACCTTGAATTTTATTGATAAATTACTCTTGCATAATAGTATTAATTATTGATATAGCGGTTTTGATAACAAGGAGGGATATTGCTAAAACTACAATATAGAATCTCCACTATTAAAGACAAAAGTGGGAATCTCGTGAACCTCAAAGGATGAGTGTTTTTAGAAACAAATAATCTGAAATTAACTTTGAACTATGAAAATACCCCAATCATGACCACGATATATTATAACTGTACCTATCAGACCATAAAAAGGAATCGGTTAAGTGTTCAAGTTCCTAAAGCCAATGGGTAACACTACACCCTTTATTAATGCCTATGTTTAACAAATTTTACTCATTGGGCATACTCCATAGCAAGTTGCCTAGTTTTCCTAGCAGTGACATGCCAAATAAAAATTGAGACAAAAGTCGATGGCCTAGTTAAAAAAATGCTACAATTTTCAATAATGCTAGTTCCCACCTTGTATTTCCTACAAGATCCTATTGACAAACTATG
>LPNX010256929.1:261246-273352 GCA_001517045.1 Pseudotsuga menziesii | reverse complement strand
TCTTGAGGAACTTTGTTCTTCACACTCTTTGTCAGACATCGGTTCATGATATATACAGGAGCTGCGACTGCTTTAGCCCAATATTCATTTGGCAAATGCTTGGCTACCATGATGATGCATGCCATCTCCATAATAGTTATGTTCTTTCTTTCAGAAACATTGTTCTGTTGAGGTGTATATCATGCAGTGAATTGCTTTTGTATGCCATGGGTCTTGCAAAAATTTATAAATTCATTCGAAACATATTCATGTCCTCTGTCAGTCCTTAATATTTTGATGTGGTGTCCACTCTGGTTCTCCATGAGTGCCTTGAACTGCTGAAAACAACTAAATGCATTACATTTATGTTTCACAAAATATACCCATGTTTTTCTTCAGTATCCATCAATACAAGTAAGAAAATAATTGCTGCCACCAATGGATGATTTCTGCATTGGACCACAAATATTAGAGTGCACAATTTCAAGTGGTGTGCGAGCTCTATATGACTTTCCAATTGGAAAAGTATCTCTATGTTTCTTGCCAAAAATGAATCCTTAACAAACTCTCTCTGTTCTATCGATCAATGGCAATCCTTTCACCATATTCTTTGTGTGTAGTAGCTTCAGCCCACCAAAATTGAGATGTCCAATCTAAAATGCCACAGCTAGGATTCATCCTTAACTTTTGGTTGAAACACTGCTTGAAATTTAGTGATGTCATTTTCTTTCTTGTCCAAGTGCCCGACTGCTTCTTTACTTTCTGCTTTGAATGCGGCCCTTCTATTTTTCTTTTCTTTCATTTCTAGAATTATCCTCAATGGAAACAAGAGATTTCTTGTCATTGGAACATTTTCTATCAGTTGGTTGCTTGGACGCTTGTCTTTAATCACACAATGATTATCTTCTATATAGACTCTATAGCCTTTTTGTATCAGTTGTCCAATGTTCAAAAAAAGTTGTTTCAGGCCTTCGACATGATAGACATCATGAATCAACTTACTCTCCCCCTGTTTGGTTAGAATACCAACAATACCTTTTCTGAAAATAGTGACTTGGACATTGTTTCCAAGAGTAACATCAGTTTGAACTTAATTATCTAGACTGGGAAACAAATTTAAATTGCTAGTCATATGATTGCTGCATTCTAAATCTAAGTACCATATTCCACGTGGAATTTCTTGGATAGTATTGCATTCAACTGGAGATGAATATTCCATTAATATTGCACTTGACTGAGTGTTGGTGTTGGTCGACTGATTTGGGGTTTTCCTTCCTTGGCCATATTGTTTCTTCATCCATTCATATGCATAATGACCAAATTTCTTACAATAATGACATTAAATTTTTTATTTATCAAACCTCCGACCACTTGGCTGACTTGGGTTTTGATTCTCTCCACTACCAGCGACATTTGTAGGACTTATGTTGTGTCTTCCTCTGGAATAACTTATTCCTCTGCCTGTTTGTTTGTTTCTCCCCCTGCCTCTACCCTAGCTTATTGATGACTATGTTGTGAGTGCACCTTCCAATGATTTATCTGTTCTGCTAATTCCATGTCCATGGGATCCGGATTTATGCAGGAACACAACAGAATACACAAATAACTATAGAAACAAATATGCAACGGAAATAACACTTCATTTCATTAATCAATAACTTAAACTTATTTACATACAGAATGGAAATAAACTAGCTAGAGTGTTGGTAGCTTATCTATGAGAAGAGATGTGGCGGATAGATGCCTCTGAACTCTATGTTACAATGAGGCTCAAAAGCCTATATATTATTGAGAAACAATGGAAACCCTACACATCCAAAAGCTAACCCTAGGAGGTGAACCGCCTTAACGTGGGCCTCGTTGGGTAACTAGGTACATCAATTTCTGGGGGTCGTATCTTTAGCATACTACCTCCATTTGACGCGCATGATATATCGTTAGAACGACCTGTTTAAGGACTACATCCATAAATGGAAAATATCATGTCCGGAACAGACTCATATTTTTCCTACCATTCAATGCCAAAAAAGAATCGTTTAGGGCCTCAAAACGGCTCCAAAAGTTTAAGACCTAAAAACTACCAAAAATAGTAAATTGTGCTATAATTAAGGAAACTCAAAAACTGAAAGAAACAATGGTCGGGGTCTAAGAGGAATAGGTGGGTGGCCACCAATATCCTCCTGGATCATTCCTCCCCCCTTAGGAAGCAATGGTCCCCATTGCGTTGAGTTCCTCCATGAGATGAGGAATCTTCTGTTGAACTTGGTCCCTGGTGATGCACTTTCCCTGGTGAAGGATATGGCCTGCTTTGACAACTCGATATAGCTGGATCTTCTACTGGAGGGTGTTCTTGATCTGTGTGTCCATAATCCGATCAGCTGTGGCTTGTTCCATGCAGTCGGGGTTTAACTCTGTTGGTGTGAGTTGTTCTTCCATGTCCGATGTGTGCAGTAGAGGTGAAAAGTAGGGGCGAAGGCAATCCACATTGAACACTGGGTGCAGACTAAGGAATGGTGCAATACTGAGCTCGAAGGAATTGTCCCCGATAGCCTTGGTGATGGTGTATGGCCCATATCGGAGTAGGAGAATCTTGCGGTGGGGTCCATCGAGGCGCTCCTTCTGCAAATGTAGCCACACTTTGTCGCCCACCTGGAAGTTGTGTTGCACCCGATGCTAATCATGCCGCTGCTTGTACTTAGCATTGGATCTGTCCAATATATCATGAACCTATTGGCGAATGTGCTGAATGCACTCAATGAAGATGTTTGCCTTGGAAACTTCAGACTGGATATGAGTTGAATCATCCTAAGTAGCTGCAAATGGCATGGCTACGTCAATGGGACATAGTTGATGGAATCCTAAGCCCACCTGAAAGGGCCTGTGGTTGGTTGAGTTTTGGAGGGCCCAGTTATAGCTATGTTGTACATAGGGGAGGCTCTCATCCCATGTGCATGGATTCTTTGAGTTGTACATGTGCAAAATGTGTAGGATCATCCTTTTAACTACCTCTGTCTGGCCATCAATATGGGGACAGAAAGCTGTGGACTTTGTGAGCTTGGTGTCTAGCATTGACCATAGGCTAGAAAAGAATGTACTGAGGAACCTATTGTCTCGGTCTGAGATTATAAACCGTGGGATCCCAAAGTATACCCACACTCGTTCAAAGAAGATTTTAGCAGTGGCTTCTGCTATGATATTGTTCTTGCAGGCCGCCATTATGGCCATCTTTGAGAATCTATCAATGACCACAAACACACAGTCGTTGTTGTGCTTAGTAGAAGGAAGGCCTAACATGTAATCCATCTAGATGGATTCCCAATGTCGACTAGGGGTAGGCAACGGAGTATAGACGCCTTGCTTCTTGATGAATGGTTTAGCAATGGCACAGGTAGTGCAGGATCGGATGTACTTCCTGACGTCCTATCGAAGGATCGGCCAATAGAAATACTTCTACAGTACTACCACTGTTTTCTCGACCCAAAAATGCCCAGTGAGCCAATTGTAGTGGGCTTCCCAAATCATCTTGGCACGCTCACTTGAAGGAACACAAAGGTGTCCCATGTGACACAATAGTATATCCTGGAGGTGAAATTTTGGAACTTGGTTTCCCTCCAAGACCGTCTGGTATGTGTGGCCGAATTCTGGATTGCTCTTGTAGAGAAGCATCCAATCAGAAGTCTCGTGCCCAAAAGAGTTGAGCACGGTCATTGTCGCCACGATCGGTGGTCGGCTGAGGCAGTATGCAACATTATTGGTGCTTCCCTTCTTGTGCTTGGTGTTCAAATGAAACTGTTGTAGATATGTGGACCACTTCTGATGACGATCATTCTATAACTTCCCTTGTATCTCCATGAACTGCAAGGGTCGGTAGTCTGTGTGGATGATCGTTTCCTTCCCAAAAATGTAATTCCTCCATTGTCGGCAAGCCTGTACAATGGAATACATCTCTTTTTCATAAGTGCGATATTTGCAGACAGTGTCTCACTATGATATGCCATTGGATGCCCTTGTTGATTAAGGACTACCCCAATAGCATAAATAGAGGCATCTGTCTCGATCTCAAATGGTTGTTGCAAGTCTGGTAATATGAGCACTGAGGCGCAACATAGGCGATGTTTCAATTCTACAAACGCCTTCTGTTGAGTTTCGGACCAAAAGAATTTTTCTTTTGCTCCTCCCTTGGTGACTTGACTCAAGGACCAAGTGATATGAGAGAATCCCAACACGAACCTGCGGTAGAAATTAGCAAGGCCCAGAAAGCTACAAAGCTTTGTTAGAGTAGTTGGGGCTGGCCAATCCTGAATGATTTGGATCTTGGTTGGATCCACATGTACCCCACAGTCATCGATAATGTATCCCAGATACTGAAGCTGGGTCATTTCAAAAGTGTACTTGTCCAAATTGGCACACAACTTGTGTTGCCGCAACGTTTGGAGGACCTGTCGGATGTGGTGGAGGTGCTCTTCCTAAGTCTAGCTGAAGATCAGGATGTCATCCAAGTACACTACTACAAATGAGTTGGTGAATGGCTGCAAGATGTCGTCCATCAGTCTCATGAAGGTTACAGGAGCATTCGTCAGCCCCAAAGGCATGACCAACCATTTGAAAAGGCCCTCCTTGGCTTTGAAGGTAGTCTTCCACACATCGCTCGGTTTGATCAGTACCTTGTGATACCCAGACTTTAAGTCAATATTGCTAAAATATTTCATCCCTTTAAGTTGGTCCAGGAGGTCATCAATTCATGGGATCGGGTAGCTATTCCAGACAATGATCTTGTTCAGTTCCCGATTATCAATACAGAGTCTCCAAGTCCCATCCTTCTTCTATACCAACACGCTCGGGCTCACACAGGGCGATGAACTTGGCCGGAGACTATGTTTAGGGGTGACTAGTAGGAGTGAATGATCATACTAGAGGGGTGGGTGTCCAAAGTCTTCATCGTCGCCTTTGTGAATTCCACCTCCCTTCTTTTTCTAAGGTAGTGAGGAAGCTATTTCCTAGGAGGTGTTGGAATCTCTCCACAATGTCCATAATTTTGTGGTGAAGAAATGGGTAGGCTTGAAGAGATGACTAGGTATTTAAGATCCAGCTTCCTCCAAAACGTCTTGTCTCTTCTTTTGAATATTTCTTTATTTTTCCTTAAGTCTATTAAGATAGTTTTCCATGGCTTATTTCATTCTAATCAAAGACACAAATTCAATCCTATATATCCTTCCCTATGGATGGATAATATCTCCCCATCCTGTACATTTGATTTTAGCCTGGATCCTCCACAGGAAATCCTTGATACTAAAAGGTTTCCAGATGAGCCTCATGATGCAGCTTATGAGAGTGAACATTTTCCACAAGGTCACGTTGCACCTAATACCCAAAGCAGATAAATGCCCCTTCTCCTTCCTCATATCCTTCATGACTTCCCTGCACAACATTATAAATACCTTCCTGAGTTTGACCGAGAATTTGAAGACTGTATAACCGATAAAGATAGAGCATGATGACATTTGTATGAGAGATTTCTCCCAATATTTGCAAGGCCATCTAAAAAAATGGTTCAGGAATTTGTATCCAGAGTCCATCAACACATGGGAGGAATTTTCACATATGTTCCTAGATTTTTGGGGTCAAAAGAGGTCATTGGACCAGATGCTCTCAAATTTTTATTCGATGAGGAAACACGAAGGAAAATCCACGTCAAGTTTCAATAGGAGATTCACGAGTTTCTATTATGGCATGCCCAAATAAATTCAACCCTTGGAGGGTGCAACAACATTGTTTTATCCTTCTATTTCCCCCCTCGACTTGTCTTTCTTTCTGTTGGAAAGAAAGTCGACATCATTACAAGGAATTTTTTCTGATGCGTTTGATATCAAGGAAAATTTCAGGTTGTTAGGAAAGGTCCTGGACCATGGTTGCGCTAATGAAAATGGCGAGGAGTTGGACCAGGTGGAGATGCATGAGACAGGGGAAAAATTCCCTTGGCAGCTCACATTCTCCTCCGATATACAAAAAGAAGATCAACCAAGGGACGAAGAGGCAAAAAATTTTATTAGTGCTTTATGACAAAATCACAACTAGCCTGTTGCGATTTACATTCGGGGTGGCCTCAAAAAGGATTACAATATGCCTATATATGATGAATACAAGGACGCTTATTGGAGCAGCGTACCTGGAAAAACGGTTATATATCCTGTAAGATAAATTCTTAATAGAGAACAAGACAAGACTGTGAGGGTAAAGAGGTCCTCATACGTCCTAAGCTCAAGGACACCACCTTAGGGAGATATTTTTTTCCTACTCAGCCCCATTGAAGAAGATGATTACATCCATAAAGGGACGAGTCCAAAAGATTATTTTTTTTTCCTGAGACCCAAAGCCAAGTGTGAAGCGCATCATTCAAACACTCCCTAGAGGAATATGTGGATGGTTTCTTTGGAAACCAATCCAGTTGCAAACAAGAGGGGTTATTTCTCGAGCGATTTCCTCAAGGCAGGAAGAGGACAACTTTCTCCATGGGGTGCAATATTCCTTGTGATCATGCCCCCACGTACACAGAAGGATTTTTGGACTGAAATGGTCTCCGAGAAGTAGACTAGCCCAGATCTGCTGAAGAAAGCAGCATTACCATTTTTATGACACCTATGATAGAGCAGGCCGTGAGTTCTGGAATATCGTGGGATAAAATCAGTGTCATGGATAAAGATGATCCAATAGCTATCTCTCATATTTTTTGAGGCATCACCTCCATATAATGATAGTAGAATGGAAATTGGGACATTCTTGCCATGCCATACTAACAGCTGAATAGATCGGTGATCACCCTAGTTTCTCCGATCCTGTAGCGGAATACATGGAGCATATGGGAAACGATAATGTATGGTTATATCTTTATTGTAAAGATCAATTATTTTTTTATAATTCAGTATCATCGAGTCTCTTGGTGGTGTTCTCTACACCGTGTGAGAAGAAATAGCGTTTCTGGGACCATTTGCATGGATGGCTTCACTGGAAGTCAGAAATAACTTAACCAGGTGATGAAGTCTATTAGATAGTGTAGGTAGGAAAAAATAAGCTCTGGATGATGAGCATTTCCATTTTAAGCATTTTTTCTCAAGTATCATCTTAGCTTTTCAATTGTTTCCATCATTCAACCTAATTTTGTTGTTTGGAGCATTTTTTGAAATATTGCAGCAGAGCTGGGGGGGCACCCAATGGATCTGGAACTTGGTCTATGATTGTTCTTTTCTACCTCATAGGGAGGATATAATCCCTAGATGGAGCCACTTGTTATCAAAAGGGTTCAAAACGCGCATAAATTTCCAGTCTCGGGGTGGCCTATAAATCATGTTAAAAGGGAGGGCATTTCTATGAAGAGGATCTAAAAGGGAGTTATATTGACGAATGAAGTGCTTTTCATGAGAACCACATGCGCGACCAAAAATTCCTCTGCATTTCCGTGAAATGACACTAAAGCGATCGCAAGTTCCAAGGGTCGTGATCGATGGAAGACAGATGGGCAGGCGAGAGCGATTTCACTGGATCAAAGTGCTCGTTAGTTTTCTTATCTTCCAGTCTGTGAAATGGGCTAAAGTAATGCAACATCCGATGACTCGACTCTCATCGAGACAAGATCTATGGTGGGTAACACCTTCGCCGATGGGACTAGCACGAGATAAGTGATCCCATAAAACTGATGAAATATTATGGCTTTGTGCATGTGGACGATGGATATGGAAGGTGCTCAGATCGAACGGTGAAACACATTCTGGGCTCGTAAATGTCACGTTAGGATCAGTCCGAAGGTAGAAAATATGCCCTCATGTGTGATCTATTTTCCTTGGCAGGTAATTGAGTTCCCTAACGCCATTTATGACTTGATCACATGTGAAAATAATCCCCACGATAGAACCAAATCTCCCAAAACCAAGGTTCCATCGTATAGCTTGCATGTGAAATCATAAGGACATCATGCAATTCTGAGATATGAGCAACGAATATGATCTCTACATGAAGCAAGAGATACACGGAAAAAAGAGGCGGTTCTGATATCATTGTTTTCAGGAACAAAAGGGCAGGAAAGCGTTAAGTCCATATGCCTTGAAGCATATGGTTGTAAATGAAGAATAACGCTAGAAGTATTTTTCGCAACCAACAATGAAATACTGCATCAGATAACGTAGCGTGACTAGATCTCCAGTGGGAAAATAAATCCTCAGCCCATGTGCTGGCTCGTGCAATCACCTAACTACTCGATGGTGAAGTGTGTGATTTTAATGATGGGGCATAGCTGTGTCCAATTCTCCTGCTCTATAAAAAGAGCCATTTTCAGGGCCAGAGAAGCAAGAGTCTCGTTGCGCCTTGAATGAAAGTCGGGAAGAATAGGTGTTAGTTCACTATAAATTTTGGAAGCCTTGGGATAGTCCTACTATGTTTTTTTGTGCTTACAAATACGGTCTGTCAAGATTTTTTCTCGGTCGATAAGCCTTGGTCCAGAATCTCGCCGCTTTTATATCCATCATGGTACATACATTCATTGCATTAGAGATGTTTTCCAGCGTCATCAAGGTCAAGAAAAACATGTTCATCACATTAGATGGACCTGCTGATGCTGGTGAAGGCATTATTTTCTTAACAGAAGGCCATACCCCTACGGGCATCATACCTGGGTTTTCATGTCCCATGGATGTCCCCCAAAACCCTCCAAACATAGTTGATGCCTCCAAATCCTCGGTACGTGATAAACCTATTTAGAGATGACCAGTAGGAGCGAATGATCATACTAGAGGGGTGGGTGTCCAAAGTCTTCATCGCTACCTTGGTGAATTCCACGTGCCTTCTTTTTCTAAGGTGGTGAGGAGGTCAAAGACATGCCTCGTCGTATTTCCTGTAGGATAACCCTCCTCGTCAGAGGTGAGGAGTACAAGACTGATTAGCCACTACATAGGCTTATCACTCATAGGAACAATGTGGCTCTTCATCAAGTCCCCTTGTATAACAGTATTAATAGGAGAGGGGGGGCTATGGAGAAGGTTGAGCACGGAATGGACAGAAACTCCCTTATCGGCTTTGACCCCATGTATAAAGGTTCCTTTGAGCACAAAATGAACACAAGGGGAAAGACACGTTGTTGACTCAACAGAAATACAAAGCGTTCGGGCCTAGTCAACAACAAGCCACCAGAAACATCCTGAGACATCGTTTTCACAGCCCGTGAGCTCAGAACCAAAAGTGTCATGTTGTCGTCCATACTGAGCATGCACATTTTCTCCATGATGTTTGTTTAATATATGTAAAATGTGGCAGAAGTACCACGCTATACCTATTAGTATTTTAATTATGACTGTAAACAGTTTCAGGCCCTATTTTTAGGATTAGTCTCGGGGGTTTGAAATTTATAAAAATCTCCTCACCAAGGGAGACAAGGATGGAGGGTTGATATATTTTTAAGTTTGTAAGACTATCGTGTCTATGAGACCTTGAACCAATATACAGAGATGAATGTTGGTTGTCCTCATTTCAAGAATTCTTGTGTGTTTGCAAAATTACAGTATGTGCTTTCTTTCTTATGTGCATGTTTTCCAGATATTATTTTTTTACATTATGTCTTCTTCACATCATAGGAATAGTGTATAATCACCAGGAATTCATACTCATATGCTCCTACCATTGTATACGATGTCCACAAAAATATTTCTTCCAAAGCTAGCGCGGAATTCATCTTAGCGGTGGTCCACGCTAGTGGACTGTCATCATTCTACTTTTCACCAGACCCTAAATACAACGACAGTAATCGAAGCACTATCTTGCTCTTCTAAGCGTTCTCCCATGCAAACCGCTCTGTCTCTTTGAGTTTTTATTTTGAATCCATAGCCCGATATATCTTTATTTCACCTCCAACCACCACATGTTTGATACCCAATTGTGACAATATAAATATGGCCTTGTTTGGGTATTTGTGAGAGATCCCTCTCTGGAATCAGAGGAGCCAACTCCCTTTTCTAAAGTGTTTCTGTTGTTACCTCGGGAACCGCATTCCTACAACCTTGGGTGCGATTCTGGGTGCTGACACAACCCATGTGTATGGGAGGAGATCTAGTGGCATATGTGTAGTTAGCTAGTAGATAATGTGCTCTATGCTCCCATCATGAGTTTTAGAAATAAATTGTATCAATATTTGATTATGCATCAGTATGGGAGCACTGACTACGTTCTATTTTTGTATGTGAAATGTGAGCTAACCTTGAGGTTGTTGTGGGCCATGCATGTCTTCCATATTCCTATAAAGGAAGAGGGATCTCAAGCCTTATGCATTTGTTTTTGAGATTATTCACAAAACCTAAGTTTATTTTCTATTTGTTTTGGTTTATTTCTATAGAATTTGTATTAATGTTTACAAGTGTTCAAGGAATTGCAATTGGAGTTCTTGCATCGCTTAAGTGGGACAATTTTCATTTATGGATTTTATGTATCTTATGCTCTACACAAGTGGTTATGACAACGTTTTTCTATTGTATTTCATATCAGCTTGCTAGTTGAAGCAAGTGGGCACCTCACCACATAGTGATCACCTAGAGAATTCAAAGACCCAATATGTTGAGCATACTACACTAGGGAATCTCCAGCACTATTTGTAACCCCACATGGGCTTCGGTTTAAATGCAATCAAAGACATATATATCTTTTTATATGATTTGGAAGCAGATATGAAACAATTGGGTCTACTAGATTTACTAATACAAGCCAATCAACTTAATACTGTGCACATTCATTAAATAAAATGGTTCTTTAACTTGTTGTCAATCGACTGAAACCGTTTCTCCTTCTTTTATTATTGGCGGGGCTTTTTATGACCCTTTATATGTCTTTTTATTTGTGTTTGTGCCTACCTCCATTGTAGCTTTATTGCATCTCATTCTATGCTATCTCATAGGAATCCTTGAATATTTCTATATCTAAAATAAGTTCTAACCACCTATACATAAACAAAGCTATTTATAGTTTCTAAACTCACAAACGGTTTTTTGTACTTCCTTTTAAGCTTAGTCGACATCTTCTCTCAAAGAAAATTTTCCAAAGTATCTATTTTTTGCTAAAGTGTGGCATTCTATTTTTGCTATTGTTCCTATGTGTTGGATGGCATTTTGTTAGCGTTATCGATGTTATTTTTTTGTTTAGCTATGAGAAGGATATGATAATACTAGTGGATTTAATATAGCATATGGTCATCTATCTTAGGTTCTTTAGAGATTTTACATCCAAATAAGTTTCCTATTTTCATTGTTTTTTATTTGGATGGTGCTATTTCTAAGCCATTTGTTGCAGGATACACACAACAAAAGTAGTAAAGGAATGAATCTTACTTTGTCCCTATGTGATTGCAATAAATCCCTTGCAATGTATTTTTTGATCGAGGATTAACCTAGATCATTCGTTGAGCAAATCCCTCCTGCTTATTTTTCTTTGACTCTACTCATTGTTGGTTGCATTTATGCTAGCCATTGAAGTAGCTTCTTTGATTTACATTATCCATCATAAAATCCTAGTTGTCCTAGCAATGACAAGCAATAAATATAAAAAGATAACTAAAACACTCAAGAATGCAATAGCTCCAATAAATATAGATGAAACTTTTAAGCCTACAATTTTTTGTTGTGACACTTCATATTTGCATATATCTCCCAAGCCATCTCAAGGACATGGGTTCCCAAAAATGCATATAGCTACACTAGTATCACTCTCTATCATTGTCTATCTTTGTAAATTTTTCAAACTCAACATATTGTATAGCACATTGCCCAGTTTTCCTAGCAATGGCAGACAACAAATCTAAAAAATTTGCAGAAAAAAGCATCATCATTCATTTTTAAAGATCTTAAAAAACACTCAAGAATTCAATAATACTAATAAATATAGATGAATTTTCTAGGCCTGCAATAAATTTAGATCTCCCAAGCCATGTCGAGAACATGGGTTCCCAAAAATACATAGATCTAGATTGAGATCTAGCCTCTTGAAATTCAAAATTGAAAATGATTTCAAACAATAACAAGCATATCTAGATGGTCATGGGATCTAGAAGCTATCATAACTGAATGGAGGACATTCAAACATATATACAAGGAATAAGTGC
>LPNX010256929.1:218133-253965 GCA_001517045.1 Pseudotsuga menziesii | reverse complement strand
GAAGAATCAGCTGCGAATTCGGTGTTCTCCGCGAGCTCTGCTGGCTTGGATTGGAAAATCAACAATTGGCGAAATCAGGCCGATTATATATTTCAAATGTTCGTATTATTTCCGGTATTTACAGAGATATGAAAATTGACAATTGACAACAAAAAGCCAAAAAATTTAACATATAAAAGAGAAAAGAGATAAATTTAACATATAAAAGAGAAAAGAGATAGAAGAGAGTTTTACTTTAATATTATCGCCTTTCCTTTCGCAGTAATCTTCCTCTCCTTGATGTGTTCTTCGAAAAGAAATTGAATCAAGATCTGAAAAATCTGTTCACAAATCTTATTATGAAATTAAACACAAGAGGTCTTTTCTTTATATAGAGCTTAATTTAATATTTTCTTTAAAAAAATAAAATTTAATATTTTTTTAATAAAATAATGTTACATAGTTTTGTTATCCACTTTTAAAAAATAAATAAATAAAATTTAGTATTTGAACCTTTTTTCTCTAAAAAAAATATTAAAATATTATTGATTCTTGAAAATTGACTTTGACGGAGTGGTTATTTACCCCAACATTTACTTTTGAACCTTCTTTGACCAAGTTCTCAGTTTGGGACAGCATGGCATTGCCTGAGTTTGCTAACACATGGCATTACTTCCCTTGTAGCGCTCTCTAAGAAGACCACAAATTAACTTAATCCCAAAATAAAGAAATAACAACATCTAAGCAAGTGAGCCCTTTCCTTCTTAATCATGATTCAAACACCAATGGTTGGAACCCTTGTACGTGTTTTCATGGAGATGGAAATTAACAACAAAAAAGTCCCACCTCTTTTCTTGAATTTGATCCAATCATCTTCTATTTTAATAATTATTTGATTAATCCTTTCCTTTTTGACCAAGTCCTTTCAACATTTTAACTTATTTTTTTTTTAACTTTGTTATGTTTCTAAACTCGAACACAATGCCAATCCATGAAATTTTAGAATAATTATGGTGAAAGATTTGGGGGCCTAATTGTGGGATGGAGTGGTTTTCACTCTCCCTACTTCATTGTTCATTGTAATATAATTTCTATTTAGTTTTATTACCCATTTGAAAATATATGAAATATAATTGTTTTCTATAATAAATTGTCTATTAAAATTGTGAACCTCCTTTAGATTGGATGGTTAGGAAGGATGATTGTTTACCTCCCCACCTTTTGAGTATATTGTCTCCAATGTTGATTTAATAATTACTAGTTACATCATTTATTGCAACATAATTAAGATGATGATGATGTTGATGGTTAATGTCCCTGACACCAAACTTTGGTCTATCGGACCTGAAGAAACAAATTAATTAGTTTGTTTTAAAATTGTATTCCTATGCTCAAAGAGCTTGGTGAGAAGCGTCTGAAGCTCACTATAATTTTGACAAGTTAAAAGGCTAGGAAGGTCGATATTGCAACAAGGATTGTGAAACTGATATCTAATGTGTTTGTACGCAGGACACTCTAAGAGGAAGTGGTTTTCATCTTCAATGTTCCTATTCCAACAGAGACGACAGATCATTTCCACCCATGGTGTTTTAGGAGCTATCCAACGACCTGTTTCACTATGGAGCTCATGAAAGTTCGTTCTTATCTTGGCTCTATTAATTTTTTTCTTTGAACTTGTTAATACAGAGAGATACTTTTGATCTTCTAGAGTATTTTTGATGACCTCCTTGTGATATCGTAATTTTCTTTTAGCCTCTAAATCTTTCTCACAAATAATATGCTAATAAGGGGTGATAACCGAACCATTTTTTGGTGGCTACTACCATATTGATTTTGTGATTTAGCTATTGTTGATGAAGTGTGGCTCCTCGACTATTCTAAGGTTTTCCTCACTGAAAAAACAAATATTATCCTCCCCTTTCTCGGTGAGTCCATGAATCTTGAGATCGGACTTACTCCATACATGATGTCTAGCCTTGTCTTTGTTAAATACATAAGGCTTCCAACCAACCTTTTGAACATCGTAGGATATACAGTTGATCCATCATCATCCTTGCTCAATATTAAACTTGTTATTATTGGTGTTGGTGATGTCTTGCAATTTGACATATTAAATCTTTTTAAAACTGCACTTGCATATTTCCACTGTGATATAAATATACCACTTTCATAATGTTGGACTTCAATGCCCAGAAAAAAATTCATAAACCCCCAAATCAGTCATTTCAAATTCACTTTCCATGACTGCTTTAAAATATTCTATGCCAAAGTCACCAGTAAATATTAAATCATCTACATACAGGAAGACAATTAACATCTTAACTTTCTCATCAACTTTGGTATACAAAGTTGGTTCACTTTCACTTCTGTGAAGTCCATTTTCAATGATATAGGAACCAATCCGGCTATACCAAGCTCTAGGAGCTTGCTTCAAACCATAGAGTGCCTTTTTTAGCCTGTACGCTTTATGCACTTGACCAAAAAATTCTTAGCCTTGTGGTTGTTCCACATATACTTCCTCTTCTAGATAGCCATTCAAAAATGCTGACTTAAAATCCATTTGATAAGCAGGCCATTTGTTTTGTGCACCAGTGGCCAAGACTATTATGACTGTATCCATGTGTGCAACACGTGCAAAAGTTTCATTAAAGTCTATGCCAGGATTTTGTGTGAACCCTCTTGCGACCATTCATTCTTTGTGCTTCTGCATATTCCGATCATCATCTTTCTTTGTCTTGTAAATCCATTTGACACTGATTAAATATTTTTCTTTTGGTACATCTACCAAGTCCCATGTTTGATTCTTCTCAATGCATTCTATTTCTTCATCCATCTCTTCTACCCATACTTATTCTTCGATAGCTTCCTGAAATGTTAGTGGATCATATATAGGAGAAAATAATGCAAAGAGAGAGAATGAATTTGGTGTACCAGCTTCATATATCTCATGCAGACTTCTTGTCTTCGCTAGTTCTGTCGATGTTGACCTCAAAAAAATACTTGATGGAGTTTGTTGTCCTCTTGGTGTGCTTGTCGGTGTAGCTTGAGTTGCAAGTTGTGTTGATGTTCCTTGTGTTCAACCATGTCGCAGTGTGATGGGATTCAAAGGTACTACAACCGGTTGAATTACATGTGGTGTTTGAACCACTTCCTCTGTCATGTCATCATTATTGACATTCAACACAATCTTGACATTTATCTCGACAGTTCCATCCCATGATTCATTCTCAAAAAAATGAACATCTCAACTGATGATCACTTTCCTTGCAACAAGATCATACAACTTGTATGCTTTTGTGTCTTCAGAGTAACCAACAAAAATACATTTATGTCCCTTCTTGTCTAGCTTCTTTCTCAGCTCATTTGGAACGTGAGCATATGCAACACAACCAAAAAAATTTAAATGAGAAACACTGTGATTCATACATGTCCATGCTTCTTAAGGAACTTTTTTTCTTCACACTCTTTGTCAGACATCGGTTCATGATATATACAGTAGTTGCCACTGCTTCAGCCCAATATTCATTTGGAAAATGCTTGGCTACCATCATGATGCGTGCCATCTCCATAATGGTTATGTTCTTTCTTTCAGAAACATTGTTCTCTTGAGGTGTATATCGTGCAGTGAATTGCTTTTGTATGCCATGGGTCTTGCAAAAATTTATAATTCATTCGAAACATATTCACCTCCTCTGTCAATCCTTAAGATTTTGATGTGGTGTCCACTCTGGTTCTCCATGAGTGCCTTGAACTGCTGAAAACAACTAAATGCATTACATTTATGTTTCATAAAATATACCCATGTTTTTCTTCAGTATTCATCAATACAAGTAAGAAAATAATTGCTGCCACCAATGGATGATTTCTGCATTGGACCACAAATATCAGAGTGCACAATTTCAAGTGGTGTGCGAGCTCTATATGACTTTCCAATTGGAAAAGTATCTCTATGTTTCTTGCCAAAAATGAATCCTTAACAAACTCTCTCTGTTCTGTCGATTAATGGCAATCCTTTCACCATATTATTTGTGTGTAGTAGCTTCAGCCCACCAAAATTGAGATGTCCAATGTAAAATGCCACAGCTAGGATTCATCCTTAACTTTTGTTTGAAACACTGCTTGAAATTTAGTGCTGTCATTTTCTTTCTTGTCGAAGTGCTTGACTGCTTCTTTACTTTCATCTTTGAATGCAGCCCTTGTATTTTTCTTTCCTTTCATTTCTAGAATTATCCTCAATGGAAACAAGCGATTTCTTGTGATTGGAACATTTTCTATCAGTTGGTTGCTTGGACACTTGTCTTTAATCACACAATGATTATCTTCTATATAGACTCTGTAGCCTTTTTGTATCAGTTGTCCAATGCTCAAAAAATTTTGTTTCAGACCTTCGACATGATAGACATCATGAATCAACTTACTCTCCCCCTGTTTGGTTAGAATACCAACAATACCTTTTCTAAAAATAGTGACTTGGACATTGTTTCCAAGAGTAACATCAGTTTGAACTGAATTATCTAGAATGGGAAACAAATTTAAATTGCTAGTCATATGATTGATGCATCCTAAATCTAAGTACCATATTCCACGTGGAATTTCTTGGATAGTATTGCATTCAATTGGAGATGAATATTCCATTAATATTGCACTTGACTGACTGTTGGTGTTGGTCGACTGATTTGGGGTTTTCCTTCCTTGGCCATATTGTTTCTTCCTACATTCATATGCATAATGACCAAATTTCTTACAATAATGACATACAAATTTTTATTTATCAAACCTCCGACCACTTGGCTGACTTGGATTTTGATTCTCTCCACTACCAGCGACATTTGCAGGACTTCTGTCGTGTCTTCCTCTAGAAGAACTTATTCCTCTGCCTATTTGTTTGTTTCTCCCCCTGCCTCTACCCTAGCTTATGGATGACTATGCTGTGAGTGCACCTTCTAATGATTTATTTGTTCTGCTAATTCCATGTTCATGGGATCCAGATTTATGCAGAAACACAACAGAATACACAAATAACTACAGAAACAAATATGCAGCGAAAATAAAACTTCATTTCATTAATCAATAACTGAAACTTGTTTACATACAGAATGGAAATAAACTAGCTAGAGTGTTGGTAGCTTATATCTGAGAAGAGATGTGGCGGATACATGCCTCTGAACTCTGTGTTACAATGAGGCTCGAAGGCCTATATATTATTTAGAAACAATGGAAACCCTACACATCCAAAAACCTAACCCTAGGAGGTGAAAGGCCTTAACGTGGGCCCCATTGGGTAACTTGGTACATCAATTTCTGGTGGTCGTATCTTTAGCATACTACCTCTGTTTGACGCGCATGATATATTGTTAGAACGACCTGTTTAAGGACTACATCCATAAATGACAAATATCATGTCCGAAATAGACTCATATTTTCTCGACCATTCTATACCAAAAAAAGTCGTTTAGGGCCTCAAAACGGCTCTGAAAGTTTAGGACCTGAAAACTACCAAAAACAGTAAATTGTGCTATAATTAAGGAAACTCAAAACTAAAAGAAAAAATGGTGGGGGTCTAAGAGGAATAGGTGGGTGGCCACCAATATCCTCCTGGATCATTCCTCCCCCCTTAGGAAGCAATGGTCCCCATTGCATTGATTTCCTCCATGAGATGAGGAAACTTCTGTTGAACTTGGTCCCTGGTGAGCCACTTTCCCTGGTGAAGGAGTTGGCTTGCTTTGACAACTCGATATAGTTGGATCTTCTACTGGTGGGTGTTCTTGATCTGTGTGTCCATAATCCGATCAGTTGTGGCTTGTTCCATGCAGTCAGGGTTTAACTCTGTTGGTGTGAGTTGTTCTTCCACGTCCGATGTGTCCAGTAGAGGTGCAAAGTAGGGCTGGAGGCAATCCACATTGAACATTGGGTGCAAACCAAGGAATGATGGAATACTGAGCTCGAAGGAATTGTCCCTGACAGCCTTCGTGATGGTGTATGGCCCATATCGGAGTGAGAGAATCTTGCGGTGGGGTCCATCGAGGCGCTCCTTCTGCAAATGTAGCCACACTTTGTCGCACACCTGGAAGTTGTGTTGCACCCGATGCTAATCATGCCGCTGCTTGTACTTAGCATTGGATCTATCCAATATATCATGAACCTGTTGGAGAATGTGCTGAATGTGCTCAATGAAGTTGTTTTGCTTGGAAACTTCAGACTAGATATGAGTTGAATCATCCTAAGTAGCTGCAAATGGCATGGCTACGTCAATGGGACATAGTGGTTGGAATCCCAAGCCCACCTGAAAGGGGTTGTAGTTGGTTGAGTTGTGGAGGGCCCGGTTATAGCTATGTTGTACATAGTGGAGGCTCTCATCCCATGTGCATGGATGCTTTGAGTTGTACATGCGCAAAATGTGTATGATCATCCTTTTAACTACCTCCGTCTGGCCATCAGTCTGGGGACGGAAAGCTGTGGACTTTGTGAGCTTGGTGTCTAGCATTGACCATAGGCTAGACAAGAATGTACTGAGGAACCTGTTGTCCCAGTCTGATATTATACACCGTGGGATCCCAAAGTGTACCCACACTCGTTCAAAGAAGAGTTTAGCAGTGGCTTCTGCTATGATATTGTTCTTGCAGGCCGCCATTATGGCCATCTTTGAGAATCTATCAATGACCACAAACACACAGTCGTTGCCGTGCTTAGTAAAAGGAAGGCCTAACATGTAATCCATGCAGATGGATTCCCAAGGTCGACTAGGGGTAGGCAACGGAGTATAGAGGCCTTGCTTCTTGATGAATGGTTTAGCAATGGCATAGGCAATGCAGAATCGAATGTACTTCCTGACGTCCTATCGAAGGTTCAGCCAATAGAAATACTTCTGCAGTACTACCAATGTTTTCTCGACCCAAAAATGCCCAATGAGCCGACTGTAGTGCGCTTCCCAAATCATCTTGGCACGCTCACTTGAAGGAACACAAAGGTGTCCCATGTGACACAGTAGTACATCTTGGAGGTGAAATTTTGGAACTTGGTTTCCCTCCAAGACCGTCTGGTATGTGTGGCTGAATTCCGGATCGCTCTTGTAGAGAAGCAGCTAATCAGAAGTCTCGTGCCCAAAAGAGTTGAGCACAGTCGTTGTTGCCACGATCGGTGGTCGGCTGAGGTAGTATGCAACATTATTGGTGCTTCCCTTCTTGTGCTTGGTGTTCAAATGAAACTGTTGTAGATATGTGGACCACTTCTAATGGCGATGATTCTATAACTTCCCTTGTGTCTGCATGAACTGCAGGGGTCGATAGTCTGTGTGGATGATCGTTTCCTTCCCCAAATTTTAATGCCTCCATTGTCGGTAAGCATGTACAATGGAATACATCTCTTTGTCATAAGTGCGATATTTGCAGACAGTGTCAGATAGTGTCTCACTATGATATTCCACTGGATGCCCTTGTTGATTAAGGACTGCCCCAATAGCATAGTCAGAGGCATCTGTCTCGATCTCAAATGGTTGTTGCAAGTCTGGTAATGTGAGCATTGGGGCATAGCATAGGCGATGTTTCAATTCTACAAACGCCTTCTATTGAGTTTTCGACCAAAATAATTTTGCTTTTGCTCCTCCCTTGGTGACTTGACTCAAGGACCAAGTGATATGAGAGAATCCCAACACGAACCTGCGGTAGAAATTAGAAAGGCCCAGAAAGTTGCAAAGCTTTGTTAGAGTAGTTGGGGCTGGCCAATCTTGAATGACTTGGATCTTGGTTGGATCCACATGTACCCCAAAGTCATCAATAATGTATCCTAGATACTGAACCTAGGTCATTCCAAAAGTGCACTTGTCCAAATTGGCACACAACTTGTGCTGCCACAATGTTTGGAGGACCTGTCGGATGTGGTGGAGGTGTTCTTCCCAAGTCTGGCTGAAGATCAGGATGTCATCCAAGTACACTACTACAAATGAGTTGGTGAATGACTACAAGATGTCGTCCATCAGTCTCATTAAGGTTGCAGGAGCATTCTTCAGCCCGAAAGGCATGACCAACCATTCGAAAAGGCCCTCCTTGGCTTTGAAGGTAGTCTTCCACACATCGGTCGGTTCGATTCGTGCCTGGTGATACCCAGACTTTAAGTCAATCTTGCTAAACTATTTCACCCCTTTAAGCTGGTCCAAGAGGTCATCAATTCGTGGGATCGAGTAGCTATTCTGAACAGTGATCTTGTTCAGCGCCCCATAGTTAATACAGAGTCTCCAAGTCCCATCCTTCTTTGGTACCAACACGCTCGAGCTCCCACAGGGCGATGAACTTGGTCGGATGTGATCCTTCTGTAGCAGCTCCTAAATTTGCCTCTTGATTTCATCATTCTCCATAATAGAACGGTGATAGATCGGTCCATTAGGCAGCGACGCACCTGGGGTCAGATCGATGGGGTGCTTGACCTGACAGTGGAGAGGCACCCTGGTGGGTGAGGTGAATATGTCCCGGTACTCCTCCACTACCTTGTCCATTTTGTGTTGTCATGCAGAGGGGCCCTATCTGGAGGTTGTGGAAACAATCTTCTTCTTGCCCTGGGGGCGGATCATCAAGGAAACAAACTTCCTGTTTTTGGAAATGAGCTTACTACATTGTTTTGCAGTAACCAAAGAGATAGTGGTAGGGGGTGGTACCTCTGGTATTCTGTACAAATTATTTCCCAACGTAATAATAACAGCCTGAGACTGGGATTCATACATAGCATGTCGCTTCCATAATTATGGTTGACCTAATAATACATCACAAAAATCAGGAGGAGCAATATCACATAATACCTCATCGGTGAAGGGCTTGATGTTGTAGGGAAGTTGGCACTGCTGGCTGACGCAGAGATCTCGTCCTTGTTGAAGCCACCCAATGGTGTATGGCTGTGGGTGTGCTATGGTCAGCAAACCCAACCGCTTCATGACCTCTACTGAAAGCAGGTTCTTTTGGCTCCCACTGTCTACAATGAACTGTATCAAGGAACCCCTTACCCACATCTAGGAGTGGAAAAGATGCTCCTCCTCCTCTGAATCTTCTGGTTCTTCTTTTTGGACCTTCGTGGTGGCAACGACGGCATTGGGATCTGCATCGATAATCTTCTTCCCTCTGTCATTCCCCTTCTCGGGTTCTAATTCAGTGTCATAGTATGCATCTGATTCAAAAGCCTTTATCTTGGCCACTAGTGACTTCTAAGCCCAACACTCACTTGTGCTGTGAGTGGGGCTCTCATGGAACTTGCACCACTTTCTCGCTTCCTTCTTCAGCTTTGGAGTGTTTCTCTTTGCTTGTGACTTTGTCCAGTTTTCTTGAG
Source organism: Pseudotsuga menziesii (assembly GCA_001517045.1). Classification (NCBI taxonomy): domain Eukaryota; kingdom Viridiplantae; phylum Streptophyta; class Pinopsida; order Pinales; family Pinaceae; genus Pseudotsuga; species Pseudotsuga menziesii. The sequence continues at coordinate 244,677 of LPNX010256929.1, read as the reverse complement.
TCGCCATGCCTTGGTTGTGTCCTTGGTTCTACGGTTTGGGGGCACCTTTTCCTTGCTTCTGATTCACAGATCCAAAGTCTTGCTTGTTCTATTTGAATTTTTGCTCAATTTTTGCAGTGTACCGATATGTTGTACCAAGCGAGGAGATGTCTAGGAACTCCATTTCCTCCTGAATGTATCTATGCAAACAAATGCGGCACTTCAGTACCAAATGTTTCTCTGAATCTTTTATACCCAACTTGGTGTGCAAGGTATGGAACAGATTCGTCAGATCATGTACATCTTGATCTCTTTGCTGCCGCAGCGTAGTCCATTGGATGTACTTGTCCTCATAGCTCCCCACCGGATAATATTGTCCCTTTATGGCATCTCGAAAATAATTCCAAGTGGGTACGACTGAGAACAAAGAGGTTTCATCCTCGTCCTTTCTCTCACAGTAGGTTTCCCACCAGTCCTTGACATGGGGGGTGGCTTCGAGTAAAGAAAAAGGAATCTTTTCCTAGTCTGAAAAGTCATGAACCGAGAAATATCCTTCTAATAGATTCAACCATTTATCTACAACGTCTTCATCTATTCAACCATAAAATATTGGAATGTTGAAGTTTACTTGTACCTTAAAAGGGGTTGCACCTCTAGAGTGGCTTCTAGATGCAGATGCACCACAAGTGGGAAGTCGTTGAAGGATCTGGGTGAAGTTATCCATCATCGCGTTCCTTTGTTTTTCAAGGGCCTCCTCGAGCAAAATTTTGATAGGATCTTCTGTGCCCTCGTCTTTCTTTTCATCCCCCATTGGTGGCCATCAGGATTTGTGAGGCTGATCATGCAAAGGTTCAACTAGATGGAGCCCTAACTCTTTATACCCCGCCCTCATTGGGGACATGCAAACAAGGATCGAGAAAGAGAAAATTGCTCTGATACCACTGATCTGGATTTATGCAGGAACACAATAGAATACGCAAATAACCATAGAAACAAATATGCATTGGAAATAACACTTCATTTCATTAATCAATAACTGAAACTTGTTTACATACAGAATGGAAATAAACTAGCTAGAGTGCTGGTAGCTTATCTCTAAGAAGAGATGTGGTGGCTACATGCCTCTGAGATCTGTGTTACAATGAGGCTCAAAGGCCTATATATTATTTAGAAACAATGGAAACCCTACACATCAAAAAACCTAACCCTAGGAGATGAAACGCCTTAATGTGGGCCCCATTGGGTAACTTGGTACATCAATTTCCCAGGGTCGTAACATTAGCATACTACCTCCATTTGACGCGCATGATATATTGTTAGAAAGATCTGTTTAAGGACTACATCCACAAATAGAAAATATCAGGTTTGGAATGAATTCATATTTTCCCGACCATTCGATGCCAAAAAAACATCATATAGGGCCTCAAAACGGCTCCGAAAGTTTAGGACCCGAAAACTGCCAAAATTAGTAAATTGTGCTATAATTAAGGAAACTGGAAAACTAAAAGAAACAATGGTGGGGGTCTTAGAGAAATAGGTGGGTGGCCACAAATATACTCCTAGATCATCATGATTGATGAGTAAATCTTGCAACTCATCAATGGTAAACATCGGCATGTATTCGTTTTCTTTCAAGGTCACAACCAAGGATTCAAATCTTGGGTTAACACTTGCGAGAATTTTTTCAATAACCCTTTTGTCAACTATAGTTTCTACATGATATTTTAATTGATTAATCATACCAACAACTTTGGTGTAGAATGAGTCTACTGACTCTGTATATTTCGTAGACAATGATTCAAAATATCTTCTAAGAATTTCTAACTTAGAAGTCTTTACCTTGCAAAAACCTTGATAGGAAGTTTCCAATGTGTCCCATGTCTTCTCAGAGGTAGTTGCTGCTGCTAATATTGGGACTATGATTTCATGCATGGCTTGATGTATGTAGAACAAATATTCTCCATCTTTCTTCCTATGTTCCCTCAGTGTATCTTTCTAATATTGGGTGAGATTGTTATATGTCGTTTGATCTGGTAGTTTTGCATAACCATTCTCGACAATTTATCAAACATATTGACCTTTGAACAAATCCTTCATTGTTAAAAACCAATATTCATAATTATTTCCTGTAAAAATTGGATTTTTCAAACCTGACAGGTTTGAACCAGAAGAGGAATCCATTTTTAATTTTTAATTTTCCTTAGAAAATTACTTTTTCACTTTTTAAGACAAGGTTTCTTTCCTAAACCCACTTTGATATCAGTTAGAAAAAACTGAGTTGGCTAAACTTGAGTTACCTCTCAGCTATAAAGTTAATTTCATGTCGACTTCGATTTCTTCTTTTACTTGTCAGGTAAAACTTGTCTACCTCTGACTAGACAAGTCTACCAAAATATTTCGACAAGTTTTTTAAAGACGAAATTTGGTCGGACTCTTCGACCCAACTCTTTTTATCTCGACAAGTTCTTACTAGTTGGTTTTACTGACTTACTTGACTTCGACAGATTTACTTCGACATACTTACTCGATAGGTTTGCTTCAACTGATTTACTAGACAGGTTTACTTGGACATATTTATTCTCGACAGGTTTACTTCGACTAAATAACTTCAAAATGACCACTTTTAGTCAAATTTCATAAATGATGTTCCTTAGTCTAAGGACTTAAGAAATCAATAATATTTTTCACCGAGCAATAACATGAAGTAAAACTCAGCACAACAACAATTCGACAAAATTACAAAATCATATAACCAAACATTAAGAAGACTTGTGTTGACCACTCTATCGTGAAACCTGAAACTTTTACTAGGTGGAATTTTTATGGATTCTTTGATTTTTCACTCAAACTGTAAATGTAAACAACATTTACACAAGGAATTCTTGGAGAGAATGTGCGTTTAAATAAACATATATTTAGCCATAAACTATTTGATTTATATAACTTGTCGGGACATAACATAGAACTAGATGCCATAAATGCAAACTTGGAAATTTATAGAGATATTTCACCTTTCACTAAGCTTTGGCTCTCGACATTTTCAAACCGACAGAAGCTTGAGATTCAACACTATTCTCTTTACTCTCTGCTTAGAATTTTCTCAGAGTTCCCTCTGCTATGTCTAACTTAATTTACAGTATTCTTCTTTTATTTATAGGAAAACTAGAATTTGCTTCTCCATGAATCTAGTGACTCAACATTAAATACTGCAATAACTATCTACCTAAAAACTTAGCTTCATAAATTCAATTCGATAGGTTTATATTACATAATCGTGGACTCTTCACTATTGTCAGACTATCTGACGAAGACTGAACTGATACAAAATTTGGCAAAGTCGGTTGAGATCTGGTACAGATCTACAAGTAATTAATATTTCCAACACTGGATTGGAAAATCAACAATAGGAGAAATTAGCCTAATGATATTTCAACTTTTAGTATTATTTCTAGTATTTATATAGACATGAAAATTGATAACAAAAAGTTGCACCGGAATCAAATGACATGTTCTTAAACTCTGAAATACAAATACATCAAATACATTGAATGCATGGAATTTAAATGAAATGAGGCGTATCTATTAGAAAATGAGACATAGTTATTTATTAGAAAAAATGAAAGGTAGTAAATCTACAGTGGGTGCACTTCTTTAATAGAAAAACTAAGCAAAACTATTGTGTTTAATGAAGAAAATAAAAAATAGAAACATATAGAAGTTTATGAATTGCTTCATGATAAAATAGAAAAGAGATAGAAGCTATATTTACTTTAACCTTAACGCCTTTCCATTCACAACAATCTCTTTAATGTTTTCTTTCCAAAGAAATTGAATTAGGGTTTGAAGAATCTGTTCACAAATCCCATTATGAAATTAAACATATGAGGCATTTTCTTTATATAGAAATTAATTCAACTTTTTCTTTAATAAAATGGAAAAGGCAAGTTAACAAATGATCAAAATCCATTCTCCTTCCTCATGACATTCTTTTATTAACTTCATTAGGCCTCCTAAGGTCGAATTTCCCTCCATGGGCTTCCTACTACCCATCTTCGTGGTTTAGTAACTACTATGACATTTGTCCTTCTTCTTCATGCTCCAATTCTTTCCCCAATTTGAAGGCTCCCTATAATTCGCTAATATTCCCACTTGGTTGCTATTTTAAGCCCTGCCATGTCATATTTTTCATATGTATGAAATCATGTATGAATTTTTCATATTTTTCATAGAACCTTTCATCATTGGTTGTCAAAGAGTGCATGGAATCTCCTTCCAAGTGGAACACAATGTCTTCTTCGTCTCTTCCTCTTCCATGGGAGTTACTCTAATTTACTAATTAGAATTCCTTAGCTCATGATATGCTATTTGACACCACATCACCCTCCAATAATGCTATATTCCCCGTCAATTTGAATTTCAATGAATATTATACCAAGTGTTTGGGAAATCTAGTCACCCAAAGGCTTCACAAGCTTCCAAGTGTCTTCATGAACTAATCCCCATTTATTTTCTTAGCATTTATTATTTATGTGACCCATTAATGTTGATGTATTTGTAACTTCGAAAAGTATTCACTTGTATATTTCTTATTGTATTTCATTATACCTCGACAGAGATGTTTGTTCCTCCGACCGGGACCGGGAGAGTCATTAATATAATAAATTCATGTAAACTCATTTAGGTTAACCCTTCATTGTAAGTTAGGGAAATATTCCCCACAGTTGAGGGGTGTTACAGCTATTATACTCTCCTAGTGAGGTTGGCCCTGTAAGAGTAAAATTCAAGTGGAAAACAAGTATAAATAGAGAGTGAGACTCTCTATTTGGTACACACACACTCACTCAACTGTAGCGCATGAGTGAGAGAAGAGGAGCTCACACAAGTGAGAGAGAGAGAAGCTGTGGAGATCATCTTTGTGTTTTGGGTTTTACTTTTGTTATTGGTGCTCATTCTATCTCTCAGGAAGTTGCGGGGAATTCTCCTTTATGGTTTCCCCGAGGAAAATTCTTTGTGTCTCTTGTCTCTTGTGATTATTTCTAGGCATGTTATTCTCTCAGATAAGATACTAGATCATATTGTTTAAATTATAAAAATCTAACATGGTATCAAAGCTAACCTAAGAACAAGACATTGTGCAGCTACAGAAGCTAGGGCCTCAAAACGGCTCCGAAAGTTTAGGACCCAAAAACTGCCAGAAATAGTAAATTGTGCTATAATTAAGGAAACTGGAAAACTAAAAGAAACAATGGTGGGGGTCCAAGAGGAATAGGTGGGTGGCCACCAATATCCTCCTGGATCACTAAGTCTAGGCACATGTACCATTATTTGAATTTGATTAGGTGAGTAGACACTATTGTGGATTTTCTAGCAATAGTTCTCGGAAGAAAAAAAACCAATACATGAGACAAATTCCCTAGTTAGATAGAAAGAGGAGTGTGCTTTTTTCTATTTTCTATGTGACTCAATTGTATAATTGTTTAAATGTTTTTTTGTGAGAAAGAAAAGGATCCAAACTATTATCACCATTTTCCAATTAGCAGGAAATGGCAAGAAGGCTGGACAAAGCAATCAAAAGGGCTCAAAATGCGCATAAATTTCCAATCTCGGGGTGGCCGAAAAATCAAGTTAAAAGGGAGGGTGTTTCTACAGTGAGGATCTAAAAGCAATTCAGATCAACGAATGAAGTGTTTTTCATGAGAACCACATGCATGACCAAAACTGCCTCTGCATTTCTGCGAAATGACACTAAAGCAATTGTGAGTGCCAAGGGTCATGATCAACGGAAGACAGATCAGTGGGCAAGATCAATTTCCCTGGATCAAAGTGCTCATTGGTTTTCCTATCTTTTGATCCATGAAATGGGTTAAAGTAACACAACATGTAACGTCTCGGATCTCGTCGAGACAATATCTATGGTAGGTAACACCTTCCCCGATGGGACTAACACGAGATAAGTGGCCCCATAAAAATGACAAAATATTACGGCTCTGTGCACGTGGACGATGGATATGGAAGGTGCTCATAGAGAATGGTGGAAAACATTCTCGAGCTGTAAAGGTCACGTTAAGATCGGTCCAAAGGCCTAAAAGACTCCCGCATGTGCGATTTGTTTTCCTCGACAGGTAATTGAGTTCCCTGATGCCATTTGTGACATGACCACAAGTGAAAATCATCCCCACGGTAGCGTGAAATCTCCCAACACCAAGGGTCCATCGTATATCTTATGTGTGAAATCAGAAGTACATCATGAAGGTCTAAGATATGAGCACCAAATCTGATCTCTACCGTTGAAGTAAGAGATACGTGACATAAAGAGGATGTTCTGATATCGTCGTCTATAGGAACGAAATCGCAGGAAAGTGTCAATTCCATATGCCTTGAAGCATATGTTTGACAAGGCAGAATAACCCCAAAAGTCTTTTCCACAACCAATAATGAAATACCGTAGCAGATAAGGAAGCGTGACTAGATATCTAGCCGAAAAAGAAATCCTCATCCCACATGCTTGCTCGTTCTGTCACTAGACTACTCGATGGAAAAGTGTGTGATGGTAATGACGGGGCATAGTTGTGTCCAATTCTCTAGCTCTATATAAATGTCCATTTCCAGGTCCACATAAGGTAGAGTCTCGTTGCACCTCGAATGAAAGTCGAGAAGAATAGGTGTCAGTTTATTATAAATTTTAGAAGACTTGGGTTAGTCCTGCTATGTTTTTTGTGCTTACAAAGACGGTCTGTCAAGATTTTTTCCGGTCGATAAGCCCTCGTCCAGAATCTTGTTGCTTTTATATCCTCATGCCAAGGAAATTCCATCCATCATGGTAGAGACATTCATTTTATTAGAGATGTTTTCCAGCATCATCAAGGTCAAGACAAAGACATTCATCACATTAGATGGACCTGTTGACGCTGGTGAAGGAATTATTGTCTTAATAGAAGGCCATACACCCATAGGCATCGTACCTAGGTTTTCATGTCCCATGAATGTCCCCCCAAAGCCTCCAGATGTATTTGCTTCCTCCAAAGCCTCGGTACGTGATGACTATGTTTAGGGGTGCCTACTTCAATGGCTAACAAAAAACTTATTTCTAAAGAAAAATAAATCCAAGGGCACATTCATTAAGCAACTTAAATCCAAGGGCAAAATACTTAACTTACTAATACTAGTTAAGCAACTTAATCCAAGGGCACACTCATTAAATAAAATGGTGCTTTAACTGGTTGGCCATCGACTAAAAATATTTCTCCTTCCTCTATTATTGGTGGGGCTTTTTATGCCCCTTTATATGTCTTTGTCTCTTTTTTTGTTCCTACCTCCAATGTAGCTTTGTTGCACATGATTCTATGCTAGCTCATAGGAATCCCTAAATATTTCTATATCTAAAATAAGTTCTAACCACCTATACATAGAGAAATCTGTTTATAGTTTATAATCTCATAATTGGTTTTTTGTACTTTCTTTTCAGCTTATTCGACATCTTCTCTCAAGGAAAATTTTCCAAAGTATCTATTTTTTTCTAGAGTGCGGAATTCTCTTTTTTCTATTGTCCCTATGTGTTGGACGACATTTTCATAACATTATCAATTTCAAGGGCCTCCTTTGTTTTTCATCGTGTTCCTTTGTTTTTCAAGGGCCTCCTCGAGCAACATTTTGATAGGATATTTTGTGCCCTTGTCTTTCTTTTCATCCCCCATGGGTGGTCATCAGGATTTGTGAGGCTGATCATGCAAAGGTTCAACCAGATCGAGCCCTAAATCTTTATACCCTGCCCTCGTTGGGGACATGCAAAGAAGGATCAAGAAAGAGAAAATTGCTCTGATACCATTGATCCGGATTTATACAGGAACACAACAGAATACACAAATAACCATGGAAACAAATATGCAGTGGAAATAACACTTCATTTCATTAATCAATAACTGAAACTTGTTTACATACAGAATGGAAATAAACTAGCTAGAGTGTTGGTAGCTTATCTCTGAGAATAGATGTGGTGGCTACATGCCTCTGAACTCTGTGTTAAAATGAGGGTCGAAGGCCTATATATTATTGAGAAACAATGGAAACCCTACACATCCAAAAACCTAAACCTAGGAGGTGAAATGCCTTAATGTAGGCCCCGTTGGGTAACTTGGTACATCAATTTCCCGGGGTCGTAACATTAGCATACTACCTCCATTTGACGCGCATGATATATCGTTAGAAAGATCTATTTAAGCACTACATCCATAAATAGGAATTATGGAGTTTGGAACGAAATCATATTTTCCCGACCATTTGATGCCAAAAAAACGTCGTATAGGGCCTCAAAACGGCTCCGGAAGTTTAGGACCCGAAAACTGCCAAAAATAGTAAATTGTGCTATAATTAAGGAAACTGGAAAACTGAAAGAAACAATGGTGGGGGTCCTAGAGGAATAGGTGGGTGGCCACAAATATTCCCCTAGATCATCATGATTTATGAGTAAACATTGCAACTCATCAATTGTAAACATCGGCATGTCTTCATTTTCTTCCAAGGTCACAACCAAGGATTCAAATCTTGGGGTAACACTTCTGAGAATTTTTTCAATAACCCTTTGGTCAGTGATAGTTTCTGCATGATATTTCAATTGATTAATCATACCAACAACTTTGGTATAGAATGAATCTACTAACTCTGTATGTTTCATGCATAGAGATTCAAAATATCTTCTAAGAATTTGTAACTTAGAAGTCTTTACCTTGCCAAAACCTTGATAGGAAGTTTCCAATGTGTCCCATGTCTTCCTAGAGGTAGTTGCTGCTACTACTCTTGGGACTATGATTTCATGCATGTCTTGATGTATGTAGAACAAATATTCTCCATCTTTCTTCCTATGTTCCCTCAATATATCTTTCTAATCTTGGGTGACATTGTTATATGCCGTTTGATCTGGTAGTTCTGCATAACCATTCTGGACAATTTCTCAAACATCTTGACCTTTGAACAAATGCTTCATTGTTAAAGACCTATATTCATAATTATTTCCTGTAAAAAGTTGGATTTTGCAAACCCGACAGGTTTGAACCAGAAGAGGAAGCCATTTTTAATTTTTAATTTTCCTTAGAAAATTACTTTTTCACTTTTTAAGACAAGGTTTCTTTCCTAAACCCGCTTTGATACCAGTTAGCAAAAACTGAGTTGGCTAAACTTGAGTTACCGCTCAGCTATAAAGTTACTTTCATGTTGACTTCGATTTCTTCTTTTACTTGTCTGGTAAAACTTGTCTACCTCTGACTAGACAAGTCTACCAAAATATTTCGACAAGTTTTTTAAAGACGAAATTTGGTTGGACTCTTCGACCCGACTCTTTTTATCTCGACAATTTCTTACTAGTTGGTTTTACTTACTTACTTGACTTCGACAGAGTTACTTCGACATACTTACTCGATAGGTTTACTTCAACTGATTTACTAGATAGGTTTACTTGGACATATTTACTCTCAACAGGTTTACTTCGACTAACTAACTTCAAAATGACCACTTTTAGTCAAATTTCATAAATGATGTTCCTTAGTCTAAAGAATTAAGAAATCAATAATATTTTTCACCGACCAATAACATGAAGTAAAACTCAGCACAACAACGATTCGACAAAATTACAAAATCATATAACCAAACATTAAGAAGACTTGTGTTGACCACTCTGTCGTAAAACCTAGAACTTTTACTAGGTGGAATTTTTATGGATTCTTTGATCTTTCACTCAAACTGTAAATGTAAACAACATTTACACAAGTAATTCTTGGAGAGAATGTGCATCCAAATAAACATATATTTAGCCAAAAACTATTTGATTTATATAACTTGTCGGGACATAACATAGAACTAGCTGCCATAAATGCAAACTTGGAAATTTACAGAGATATTTCACCTTTCACTGAGCTTTGGCTCTTGACATTTTCAAACGGAGAGAAGCTTGAGATTCAACACTATTCTCTTTACTCTCTGCTACGTCTAACTTAATTTACAATATTCTTCTTTTATTTATAGGAAAACTAGAATTTGCCTCTTCGTGAATCTAGTGACTCAACATTAAATAGTGTAATAACTATCTACCTAAAAACTTAGCTTCATAAATTTAATTCGACAGGTTTATATTACATAATCGTGGACTCTTCAATATTGTCAGACTATTTGACGAAGACTGAACTGATACAAAATCTAGCAAAGTCAGTTAAGATCTGGTACGGATCTACAATTAATTAATATTTCCAACATTGGATTGGAAAATCAACAATAGGAGAAATCAGCCTGATGATATTTCAACTGTTAGTATTATTTCTAGCATTTATATAGACATGAAAATTGATAACAAAAAGTTGTGCCGGAATCAAATGACATGTTCTTAAACTCTGAAATACAAATACATCAAATACATCGAATGCATGGAATTTAAATGAAATGAGGCGTATCTATTAGAAAATGAGACATAGATATTTATTAGAAAAAATGAAAGGTAGTAAATCTACAGTGGGTGCACTTCTTTATTAGAAAAACTAAGCAAAACTGTTGTGTTTAATGAAGAAAATAAAAAACAGAAACATATAGATGTTTATAAATTGTTTCATGATAAAATAGAAAAGAGATAGAAGATATATTTACTTTAACCTTAATTCCTTTCCATTCTCAACAATCTCTTTAATGTTTTCTTTGCAAAGAAATTGAATTAGGGTTTGAAGAATCTGTTCACAAATCCCATTATGAAATTAAACATATGAGGCATTTTCTTTATATAGAAATTAATTCAACTTTTTCTTTAATAAAATGGAAAAGGCAAGTTAACAAACGAAAAAAATCCATTCTCCTTCCTCATGACATTCTTTTATTAACTTCATTAGGCCTCCTAAGGTCGATTTTCCCTCCATGGGCTTCTTACTAGCCATCTTCGTGGTTTAGTAACTACTATAACATTTGTTCTTCTTCTTCATGCTCCAATTCTTTCCGCAATTTGAATGGCTCCCTATAACTCCCTAATATTCCCACTTGGTTGCAATTTTTAGCCCTACCATGTCATATTTTTCATATGTATGAAATCATGTATGATTTTTTCATATTTTTCATAGAACCTTTCATCATTGGTTGTCATAAAGTGCATGGAATCTCCTTCCAAGTGGAACACAATGTCTTCTTCGTCTCTTCCTCTTCCATGGGAGTTACTCTAATTTACTAATTAGAATTCCTTAGCGCATGATATGCTATTTGACACCACATCACCCTCCAATAATGCTACATTCCCCATCGATTTGAATTTCAATGAATATTATACCAAGTGTTTGGGAAATCTAGTCACCCAAAGGCTTCACAAGCTTCCAAGTGTCTTCATGAACTAATCCCCATTTATTTTCTTAGTATTTATTATTTATGTGACCCATTAATGTTGATGTATTTGTAACTTCAGAATGTATTCACTTGTATATTTCTTATTGTATTTCATTATACCTCGACAGAGATGTTTGTTCCTCCGACCGAGAGAGTCATTAATATAATAAATTCATGTAAACTCATTTAGGTTAACCCTTCATTGTAAGTTAGGGAAATATTCCCCACAGTTGAGGGGTGTTACGGCTATTAGACTCTCCTAGTGAGGTTGGCCCTGTGAGAGTAAAAGTCAAGTGGAAAACAAGTATAAATAGAGAGTGAGACTCTCTATTTGGTACACACACACTCACTCAACTGTAGTGCATGAGTGAGAGAAGAGGACCTCACACAAGTGAGAGAGAGAACAACTGTGGAGATCATCTTTGTGTTTTTGGGTTTTACTTTGCTATTGGTGCTCATTCTATCTCTGAGGAAGTTGTGGGGAATTCTTCTTTATGGTTTCCCCGAGGAAAATGCTTTGTGTCTCTTGTCTCTTGTGATTATTTCTATGCATGTTATTCTCTGAGATAAGATACTAGATTATACTGTTTAAATTGTAAAAATCTAACATGGTATCAGAGCTAACCTGAGAACAAGACATTGTGCAGCTACAGGAGCTAGGGCCTCAAAATGGCTCCAGAAGTTTAGGAAAGCAACAAATCTAAAAATATAGCAGAAAAAAAAAAAGCATCATCATACATTTTTGAAGATCTAAAAAAAACTCAAGAATGCAATAATGCCAATAAAACGCGCATAAATTTCCAATCTCAGGGTGGCCAAAAAATCAAGTTAAAAGGGAGGGTGTTTCTACGGCGTGGATCTAAAAGCGATTCAGATCAACGAATGAAGTGTTTTTCATGAGAACCACATGCAAGACCAAATTGCCTCTACATTTCTGTGAAATGACACTAAAGCGACTGCAAGTTCCAAGGGTCATGATCAACGGAAGAAAGATCAATGGGCAAGATCGATTTCACTGGATCAAAGTGCTCATTGGTTTTCCTATCTTCTAATCCATGAAATGGGTTAAAGTAACACAACATCTGACGTCTCGGATCTTGTCGAGACAAGATCTATGGTGGGTAACGCCTTCGCCGATGGTGCTAGCATGAGATAAGTGGCCCCATAAAAATGACGAAATATTACGGCTCTGTTCATGTGGACGATGGATATGGAAGGTGCTCATATCGAATGGTGAAAAACATTATTGGGCTGTAAAGGTCACGTCAAGATCGGTCCAAAGGCCTAAAAGACTCCCTCACGTGCGATCTATTTTCCTCGACAGGTAATTGAGTTCCCTGACGCCATTTGTGATATTAGCACAAGTGAAAATCATCCCTCCAAAGCCTCGGTACATGATGACTATGTTTAGGGGTGACTAGTAGGAGTGAATGATCATACTAGAGGGATGGGTGTCCAAAGTCTTCATTGTCTCCTTTGTGAATTCCACCTGCCTTCTGTTTCTAAGGTGGTGAGGAAGTTGTTTCCAAGGAGGTGTTGGAATCTCTCTACAATGTCCATAATTTTGTGGTGAAGACATGGGTAGGCTTGAAGAGATGACGAGGTACTTAAGATCTAGCTTCCTCCAAAACGTCTTGGCTCTTCTTGTGAATATTTCTTTATTTTTCCTTAAGTCTATTAAGATAGTTTTCCATGGCTTATTTCATTCTAATCAAAGACACAAATTCAATCCTATATATCCTTCCCTACGGATGGAGAATATCTCCCCATCCTGTACATTTGATTTTGGCTTGGATCCTCCACAAGAAATCCTTGATACTAAAAGGTTTCCAGATGAGCCTCATGATGCAGCTTATGAGAGTGAACATTTTCCACAAGGTCACGTTGCACCTAATACACAAAGCTGATAAATGCCCCTTCTCCTTCCTCATATCCTTCATGACTTCCCTGCAAAACATTATAAATACCTTCCTGAGTTTGACCGAGAATTTGAAGACTGTACAATTGATAAAGATAGAGCATGATGACATTTGTATGAGAGATTTCTCCCAATCTTTGCAAGGCCATCTCAAAAAATGGTTCAGGAATTTGTATCCAGAGTCCATCAACACATGGGAGGAATTTTCACGTATGTCCCTAGACTTTTGGGGTGAAAAGAGGTCATTGGACCAGATGCTCTCAAATTTTTATTCGATGAGTAAACACGAAGGAAAATCCTCGTCAAGTCTCAATAAGAGATTCACGAGTTTCTATTATGGCATGCCCAAATAAATTCAGCCCTTGGAGGGTGTAACAACACTGTTTTATGCTTCTATTTCCCCCCTCGACTTGTCTTTGTTTCTATTGGAAAGAAAGTCGACATCATTACAAAGAAATTTTTTCTGATGCGTTGGATGTCAAGGAAAATTTAAGGTTGTTAGGAAAGGTCCTGGACCATGGTTGCGCTAATCAAAATGGCGAGGAGTTGGACCGGGTGGAGATGCATGAGACAGGGGGAAAATTCCCTTGGCAGCTCGCATTGTCCTTCGATATACAAAAAGAAGATCAACCAAGGGACGAAGAGGCAGAAATTTTTATCAGTGCTTTATGACGAAATCGTAACTAGCCTATTGCGAGTTACATTCGGGGTGGCCTCAAAAAGGATTACAGTATGCCTATATATGATGAATATGAGGACACTCATTGGAGCGACGTACCTGGAAAAACGGTTATATATCCTGTAAGATAAATTCTTAATAGAGAACAAGACAAGATTGGGAGGGTAAAGAGCTCCTCATATGTCCTAAGCTCAAGGACACCACCTTAGGCAGATATTTTTTTCCTACTCAGCCCCATTGAAGAAGATTATTACATCCATAAAGGGACGAGTCTAAAAGATTTTTTTTTTCCTAAGACCCAGAGCCAAGTGTGAAGTGCATCTTTCAAACACTGCCTAGAGGAATATGTGGATGGTTTCTTTGAAAACCAATCCAGTTGCGAACAAGAGGGGTTATTTCTCGAGCGATTTCCTCAAGGTAGGAAGAGGACAACTTTCTCCATGGGATGCAATATTCCTTGTGATCATGCCCCCACGTACAAAGAAGGATTTTTTGACTGCAATGGTCTGCAAGAAGTAGACCAGCCCAGATCTGCTGAAGAAAGCAGCATTACCATTTTTATGACACCTATGATAGAGCAGGCCGTGAGTTCTGGAATATCGTGCGATAAAATCAGTGTCATGGATAAAGATGATCCAATAGCTATCTCTCATATTTTTTGAGGCATCACCTCCATATAATGATAGTAGAATGGAAATTGGGACATTCTTGCCATGCCATACTAACAGCTGAATAGATCGGTGATCGCCCTAGTTTCTACAATCCTGTAGCAGAATACATGGAGCATATGGGAAACGATAATGTATGGTTAGATCTTTATTGTAAAGATCAATTCTTTTTTTATAATTCAGTATCATCGAGTCTCTTGGTGGTGTTCTCTACACCGTGTGAGAAGAAATAGCGTTTCTGGGAACATTTACATGGATGGCTTCACTGGAAGTCAAAAATCACTTAACCAGGTGATGAAGTCTATTAGATAGTGTAGGTAGGAAAAAATAAGTTTGGCATGATGAGCATTTCCATTTTAAGCATTTTTTCTCAAGTATCATCTTAGCTTTTCAATTGTTTCCATCATTTAGCCTAATTTTGTTCTTTGGAGCATTTTTTGAAATATTGCAACAGAGCTGGGGGGGCACCCAATGGATCTGGCACTTGGTCTATGATTGTTATTTTCTACCTCATAGGGAGGATAGAATCCCTAGATGGAGCCACTTATTATCAAAAGCGCTCAAAACGCGCATCAATTTCCAGTCTCAGGGTGGCCTATAAATCATGTTAAAAGGGAGGGCATTTCTATGAGGAGGATCTAAAAGGGAGTTATATTGACGAATGAAGTGCTTTTCATGAGAACCACATGCGCGACTAAAAATTCCTCTGCATTTCAGTGAAATGACACTAAAGCGATCGCAAGTTCCAAGGGTCATGATCGATGGAAGACAGATGGGCAAGCGAGAGCGATTTCGCTGGATCAAAGTGCTCGTTAGTTTTCTTATCTTCCAATCCATGAAATGGGCTAAAGTAACGCAACATCCGACGACTCGACTCTCATCGAGACAAGATCTATGGTGGGTAACACCTTCGCCGATGGGACTAGCACGAGATAAGTGATCCCATAAAACTAATGAAATATTATGGCTTTGTGCATGTGGACGATGGATATGGAAGGTGCTCAGATCGAACGGTGAAACACATTCCGAGCTCGTAAAGGTCACGTTAGGATCAGTCTGAAGGTAGAAAATATGCCCTCATGTGTGATCTATTTTCCTTGGTAGGTAATTGAGTTCCCTAACGCCATTTATAACCTGATCACATGTAAAAATGATCCCCACGATAGAACCAAATCTCCCAAAACCAAGGTTCCATCGTATAGCTTGCATGTGAAATCATAAGGACATCATGCAACTCTGAGATATGAGCAATGAATATGATCTCTACATGAAGCAAGAGATACACGGAAAAAAGAGGCAGTTCTAATATCATTGTTTGCAGGAACAAAAGAGCAGGAAAGCGTTAAGTCCATATGCCTTGAAGCATATAGTTGACAAGGAAGAATAACGCTAGAATTATTTTTCGCAACCAACAATGAAATACTGCATCAGATAAGGTAGCATGACTAGATCTCCAGTGGGAAAATAAATCCTCAGCCCACGTGCTCGCTCGTGCGATCACCTCACTACTTGATGGTGAAGTGTGTGATTTTAATGATGGGGCATAGCTGTGTCCAATTCTCCTGCTCTATAAAAAGAGCCATTTCCAGGGCCAGAGAAGCCAGAGTCTCATTGCTCCTTGAATGAAAATCGGGAAGAATAGGTTTTAGTTCACTATAAATTTTGGAAGCCTTGGGATAGTCCTACTATGTTTTTTTGTGCTTACAAAAATGGTCTGTCAAGATGTTTTCTCGATCGATAAGCCTTGGTCCAGAATCTCGCCGCTTTTATATCCATCATGGTACATACATTCATTGCATTAGAGATGTTTTCCAGCGTCATCAAGGTCAAGAAAAACATGTTCATTGCATTAGATGGATCTGCTGATGCTGGTGAAGGCATTATTTTCTTAACAGAAGGCCATACCCCTGCGAGCATCGTACCTAGGTTTTCATGTCCCATGGATGTCCCCCAAAAGCCTCCAAACATAGTTGATTCCTCCAAATCCTCGGTACGTGATAAACCTGTTTAGAGATGACCAGTAGGAGCAAATGATCATACTAGAGGGGTGGGTGTCCAAAGTCTTCATCGCTACCTTTGTGAATTCCATGTGCCTTCTTTTTCTAAGGTGGTGAGGAGGTCGAAGACGCGCCCCGCCGCATTTCCTGTAGGAGAACCCTCCTCGTGAGAGGTGAGGAGTACAAGACTGATTAGCCACTACATAGGCTTATCACTCACAGGAACAATGTGGCTCTTCATCAAGTCCCCTTGTATAACAGTATTACTAGGAGAGGGAGGGATATGGAGAAGGTTGAGCACGGAATGGACACAAACTCCCTTATCGGCTTTGAGCCCATGTAGAAAGGTTCCTTTGAGCACAAAATGAACACAAGGGAAAGACACGTTGTTGACTCAACATAAAGACAAAGGGTTCGGGCCTAGTCAACGATAAGCCACCAGAAACATCTTAAGACATCGTTTTCACGGCCCGTGAGCTTAGAAGCAAAAGTGTCATGTTGTCGTCCATACTGAGCATGCACATTTTCTCCATGATGTTTGTTTAATATATGTAAAATGTGGCAGAAGTACCACGCTATACCTATTAGTATTTTAATTATGACTGTAAACAGTTTCAGGACCTATTTTTAGGATTAGTCTCGGGGTTTTGAAATTTTATAAAAATCTCCTCACTAAGGGAGACAAGGATGGAGGGTTGATATATTTTTAAGTTTGTAAGACTATCGTGTCTATGAGACCTTGAACCAATATATAGAGATGAATGTTGGTTGTACTCATTTCAAGAATTCTTGTGTGTTTCGAAAATTACAGTATGTGCTTTCTTTCTTATGTGCATGTTTTCCAGATATAATTTTTTTACATTATGTCTTCTTCACATCATAGGAATAGTGTATAATGACCAGGAATTCATACTCATATGCTCCTACCATTGTATACGATGTCCACAAAACTATTTCTTCCGAAGCTAGCGCAGAATTCATCTTAGCGGTGGTCCACGCTAGTGGACTGTCATCGTTCTACTTTTCACCAGACCCTAAATACAACGACAGTAATCGAAGCACTATCTTGCTCTTGTAAGCGTTCTCCCATGCAAACCGCTCTGTCTCTTTGAGTTTTTATTTTGAATCCATAGCCCAATATATCTTTATTTCACCTCCAACCACCACATGTTTGATACCCAATTGTGACAATATAAATATGGCCTTGTTTAGGTATTTGTGAGAGATCCCTCTCTGGAATCAGAGGAGCCAACTCCCTTTTCTAAAGTGTTTCTGTTGTTACCTCGGGAACCGCATTCCTACAACCTTGGGTGCGATTCTGGGTGCTGACACAACCCATGTGTATGGGAGGAGATCTAGTGGCATATGTCTTGTTAGCTAGTAGATAATGTGCTCTATGCTCCCATCATGAGTTTTAGAAATAAATTGTATCAATATTTGATTATGCATCAGTATGGGAGCATTGACTACGTTGTATTTTTGTATGTGAAATGTGAGCTAACCTTGAGGTTGTTGTGGGCCATGCATGTCTTTCATATTCCTATAAAGGAAGAGGGATCTCAAGCCTTATGCATTTGTTTTTGAGATTATTCACAAAACCTAAGTTTATTTTCTATTTGTTTTGGTTTATTGTTATAGAATATGTATCAATGTTTATAAGTGTTCAAGGAATTGCAATTGGAGTTCTTGCATCGCTTAAGTGGGACAATTTTCATTTATGGATTTTATGTATCTTATGCTCTACACAAGTGGTTATGACAACGTTTTTCTATTGTATTTCATATAAGCTTGCTAGTTGAAGCAAGTGGGCACCTCACCACATAGTGATCACCTAGTGCTGAGCATACTACACTAGGGAATCTCCAGCACTATTTGTAACCCCACATGGGCTTCGGTTTAAATGCAATCAAAGACATATATATCTTTTTATATGATTTGGAAGCAGATATGAAACAATTGGGTCTACTAGATTTACTAATACTAGCCAATCAACTTAATACTGTGCACATTCATTAAATAAAATGGTTCTTTAACTTGTTGTCCATCGACTGAAACCGTTTCTCCTTCTTTTATTATTGGCGGGGCTTTTTATGCCCCTTTATATGTCTTTTTCTTTGTGTTTGTGCCTACCTCCACTGTAGCTTTATTGCATCCCATTCTATGCTATCTCATAGGAATCCTTGAATATTTCTATATCTAAAATTAGTTCTAACCACCTATACATAAACAAAGCTATTTATAGTTTCTAAACTCACAAACGGTTTTTTGTACTTCCTTTTAAGCTTAGTCGACATCTTCTCTCAAAGAAACTTTTCCAAAGTATCTATTTTTTGC
Source organism: Pseudotsuga menziesii (assembly GCA_001517045.1). Lineage (NCBI taxonomy): Eukaryota > Viridiplantae > Streptophyta > Pinopsida > Pinales > Pinaceae > Pseudotsuga > Pseudotsuga menziesii. The sequence goes on along the minus strand of LPNX010256929.1, from coordinate 225,759 downwards.
TAGAGTGTGGCATTCTATTTTTCCTATTGTTCCTATGTGTTGGATGGCATTTTGTTAGCGTTATCGATGTTATTTTTTTGTTGAGCTATGAGAAGGATATGATAATACTAGTGGATTTAATATAGCATATGGTCATCTATCTTGGGTTCTTTAGAGATTTTACATCCAAATAAGTTTCCTATTTTCATTGTTTTTTATTTGGATGGTGCAATTTCTAAGCCATTTGTTGTAGGATACACACAACGAAAGTAGTAAAGGAATGAATCTTACTTTGTCCCTATGTGATTGCAATAAATCCCTTGCAATGTATTTTTTGATCGAGGATTAACCTAGATCATTCGTTGAACAAATCCCTCCGGCTTATTTTTCTTTGACTCTACTCATTGTTGGTTGCATTTATGCTAGCCATTGAAGTAGCTTCTTTGATTTACATTATCCATCATAAAATCCTAGTTGTCCTAGCAATGACAAGCAATAAATATAAAAATATAACTAAAACACTCAAGAATGCAATAGCTCCAATAAATATAGATGAAACTTTTAAGCCTACAATTTTTTGTTGTGACACTTCATATTTGCATATATCTCCCAAGCCATCTCAAGGACATGGGTTCCCAAAAATGCATATAGCTACACTAGTATCACTCTCTATCATTTTCTATCTTTGTAAATTTTTCAAACTCAACATATTGTATAGCACATTGCCCAGTTTTCCTAGCAATGGCAGACAACAAATCTAAAAAAATTGCAGAAAAAAGCATCATCATACATTTTTAAAGATCTTAAAAAACACTCAAGAATTCAATAATACTAATAAATATAGATGAATCGTATAGGCCTGCAATAAATTTAGATCTCCCAGGCCATGTCGAGAACATGGGTTCCCAAAAATACATAGATCTAGATTGAGATCTAGCCTCTTGAAATTCAAAATTGAAAATGATTTCAGACAATAACAAGCATATCTAGATGGTCGTGGGATCTAGAAGCTATCATAACTGAATGGAGGACATTCAAACATATATACAAGGAATAAGTGTGAGTTGATTCTAGCTAGGGAATATGGGAAGAAGAATTGTTATTCTCTTATTGTGCCCTAACGTTTCTAGGGATATGTTTTCTCTTTGCATGCAATCTATGGAAAGTTTCTTTTGCACACCATAAATAATATGCCACACATTCCTATGATATAGAAACAAGCTATATTATTATTTATTTGGAAAAGGAGAAATGGACTATTTTTTAATTTCTTGTTGACCATCCATCTATGTATGTAAACCTCATTGAAGTTACAACTCCTTGGGATAAGATTACAAAACATTTTTTAGACATAAGACCACATAACAGGATGCAATCAATGTGTCGATACTCTGTCATATTCAAGAAACTATGAAATGAACCTTGATATCCTAGCATAGGCTAAGAGTCTAGAAAATGTAGTTGTTGTTCAAGCATGCAGAAATATATTTGTATAAAACACACTGCACACATCTCTATAAACAATGATGAAAAACGATATTTTATAGTCTTAGTATCTTGTATCTTAATTGACCTTGAATTTTATTGATAAATTACTCTTGCATAATAGTATTAATTATTGATATAGCGGTTTTGATAACGAGGGATATTGCTAAAACTGCAGTATAGAATCTCCACTATTAAAGACAAAAGTGGGAATCTCGTGAACCTCAAAGGATGAGTGTTTTTAGAAACAAATAATCTGAAATTAACTTTGAACTATGAAAATACCCCAATCGTGACCACGATATATTATAACTGTACCTATCAAACCATAAAAAGGAACCGGTTAAGTGTTCAAGTTCCTAAAGCCAATGGGTAACACTACACCCTTTATTAATGCCTATCTTTAACAAATTTTACTCATTGGGCATACTCCATAGCAGGTTGCCTAGTTTTCCTAGCAGTGACATGCCAAATAAAAATTGATACAAAAGTCGATGGCCTAGTTAAAAAAATGCTACAAGTTTCAATAATGCTAGTTCCCACCTTGTATTTCCTACAAGATCCTATTGACAAACTATGTACTGTTATATAAAAATCGTATGAACCATAAAAGTACAATGCATGGACAAGTCAATCCAAGACCCATATTTCTAGAACACCAAGAGATAGGATGTGTTAACATGATTTCATGAACCAGACATAGTAATAACGATAATGGGAAGTAGTTACGTTCACTCGGGCTAGATGAATTAGGTGTACCGTGCATCCTAGTTAGAAGAGATGCACTACATTCACCAAATAATGGAATAAAAAATCAGAGTTTTAACTCCATATTTCAAAAGCAAGTTGTTAAAATGGTTAGTCAACCTTGTTTGTTTTCCAACACACTCGAAGACAAAGCACACACGCACTATAAAATGGAAGAAACCAAAGAAAAATTTTCCACCTTTAATTCCATGGCTTCTTTGGATGAGAAATCACATTGCATGCCAATTGACTTAATTTTCTACTTGTAATTGTATACTCGATATTGCCAACAAAATGAAAAAAACTTTTATCCTGTATGGATTTCTAGCTCCTCGAAATATGACAAGAAACATCCAAAGAGCATCACATCCAATTCCTTATTCGAATTTGTCTTCTCCAAATAACAACAATGTCTGTCATCCTATTTGAGAAATGTTGTCTAAGCAATAACATAATGTGTGTCTATTAAAAAGAAAAACACTAGCAATTATACTCATTTGTTTATTTCCCTCCCATTATAGTCATCAACCATTCACAAGAGGCAAGAAAATAATAGATGTCTTTTCAAACCACACGAATGAATTTGGACACACAATAACCTATCATTTCCTTAAGGACTTTCTTAGTTAAACAAAATATATATATATATGTATAAAATGGTCACACCCTGAAGTAAATCTCTATTCCCAAAAGGAAAACTGTTAACAGGAACACATACTTGTATTTATAGACCTCAATAACTGAAATGTAAATTTGCATACTTGGATATAATGAGAATTATATGCAATTGTTCTCATATATGGATGTAAATTAGGTTTGTATTATCATTCTGAAACAAATTGCATGAAAAAAAAAACATACAGTATTCAAGAAAGAAAAAAAACATGACATATAATGAAAGGAATTGAATGAGAAAAACAATCAAGAATGCATTCAATAAAAGGGGTTGTTAAGATATATTTTTTATCAAACAATAGAAAAACACATACACTTTAACTATTAAATAAAGAATGACATACAAAAAAACACTTCCTTAGGGACAGAATCAACCATTTTAGTGGAGTTTCGAACAAAACCATCAAATTCTTGCTAATCAACTGTAGCTGCAACATATTTCAATATATTCTCTCATTACCTTGATTTCAATCCAATGTTTAAATTTCTACCTTGACCAACAAAGGGTGGATATAGAACAATTTTTTATTCAATAGCAGAAAACCATATGCATTTCAGTTATGCAATATGTAAGAGCCATACCGACCACGAGTTTCTTGGTTCTTTGAGATACATAGATGTAGATCTAAACACAATTGAAATCAAGCAAACCTTTCATTTTCCTCTGACAACTAATAGAAACTAAAACCGTTTTATTAGAGCATTAGGAAAGCTCGATAGAATTCTTGGAACTTTAAGAAAACTATGTTTTGCCTATATCAACTAACATAAACTAAAATCATTGTATGGGAACTTAACTTACAAATACTAGTTAAGAAACTTAATCGAAGGGCACATTCATTAGATAAAATCGTGCTTTAACTGGTTGGCCATCGACTGAAAAAGTTTCTCCTTCCTCTATTATTGGTGGGGCTTTTTATGCCCCTTTATATATCTTTGTCACTTTTTTTTTCCTACCTCCAATGTAGCCTCCAATGTAGCTTTGTTGCACATGATTCTATGCTAGCCCATAGGAATACCTAAATATTTCTATATCTAAAATAAGCTCTAACCACCTATACATAGAGAAATCTATTTATAGTTTATAATCTCATAATTGGTTTTTTGTACTTTCTTTTCAGCTTAGTCAACATCTTCTCTCAAGGAAATTTTTCCAAAGTATCTATTTTTTGCTAGAGTGCAGAATTCTCTTTTCTCTATCGTCCCTATGTGTTGGACGACATTTTCTTAACATTGTCAATTTTTTTTTGAGCTATTAGAAGGATATAATAATCCTCGTGGATTGAATCTAGCATATGTCCATCTATCTTGGGTTCTTTAGAAATTTAACATTCAAATAAGTTTATTCTTTTCATTGTTTTTTATTTGGATGGTGCAAGTTCTAAGCCATTTGTTATAGGATACACACAATGAAATTAGTAGAGGAATGAATGTTTCTTTTTCCCTATGTGATTGAAATAGACCCCTGCAGTGTATTTTTTGATCTAGGAATAACCATTTATGCTAGAATCGTTATTGGTTGCATTTATGCCAGCCATTGAAGTAGCTTCTTTTCTTTACATTATCCATCATAAAATCCTAGTTGTACTAGCAATGACAACAAAGAAATATAAAAAGATAACATAAAACACACATCAATGCACAAAGCTATAAAACATGCAAGAATGCAATATAGCCCCAATAAATCTCGATGAGACTTTTAAGCCTGCTATATTTTGTTGTGACATTTCATATTTGCATAGATCTCCCAAACCACATCGAGGACATGGGTTCCCAAAAATACATAGAGATAGAATAAGATCACTCTCTATCATTGTCTATCTTTGCAAATTTTACAAACTCGACATACATATTGTATATCACATTGTCTAGTTTTCCTTCAAATGGAAAGCAACAAATCTAAAAATATAGCAGAAAAAAAAAGCGTCATCATACATTTTTTAAGATCTAAAAAAAAATGAAGAATGCAATAACACCAATAAATCTAGATGAACCTTATAGGCCTGCAATAACTATAGATTTCCCATGCCATGTCGAGAACATGGGTTCCCAAAAATTCATAGATCTAGATTGAGATCTAGTCTCTCAAAATTCAAAATTCAAAATGATTTCACACAATAACAAGCATATCTAGATGGTCACGGGATCTAGAGGCTATCATAACTGAATGGAGGACATTCAAACAAATATATAAGGAAGAAGTGTCAGTTGAGTCTAGCTAAGGAACATTGGGAAGAAGAATTGTTATTTTCTTTGATTGCGCCCAAACGTTTCTAGGGATATGTTCTCTTTGCATGCCATCTATGGAAAGGTTTTTTTGCACACCATAAGGAATATGCTACACATGCCTATGAAATTGAAACAAGCTATATTATTATTTATTTGGAAAAGGAGAAATGGATTATTTTTTAATTTCTTGTTGACCAACCATCTATGTATGTAAACCTCATTAAAGTTACAACCTTGTTACATAAGATTAGAAAACATTTTTTAGACATAATACAGCAAAATAGGATGCGATCAATGTATCGGTACTCTATCATATGCAAGAAACTATGAATGACACTTGATATCCTATCATAGATTGTGTCTAGAAAATGTAGTTTTTCTTAACGCATGCAGAAATACATTTGTATAAAACACACTGCACACATCTCTATAAACAATGTGGAAAAAATGAGATTTAATAGTCTTAGTATCTTGTATCTTAATTGAGCTTGATTTTTATTGATATAGTACTCTTGCAAACTAGTATTGATTATTCATACAATGGTTTGATAGAAAGAAGGGATACTCCTCAATCTGCAATATAAAATCTCCACTATTAAAGACAAAAGTGGGAATCCCATGAACATCAAAGGATGAGTGTGTTTAGAAACAAATAATCCGAAATTAAATTTGAACTATGAAAATATAGACCTTAATGCATAAGGAAATCCACCCTAGTCATGACCTCGATATCTTATAAATGTACCTCTCAAACCATAAAAAAGAATCGGTTAAGTGTTCAAGTTCTTGAAGTCAATGGGCCAGGATACACTCTTTATCAATGCCTGTCTTTAACAAATTTTACACATTGACCGTACCCTATAGCAAGTTGCCTAGTTTTCCTAGCAATGACATGCCAGATAAAAATTGAGACAGAAGTCGATGGCCTAGTAAAAAAAAGCTACAAGTTTCTATAATGCTAGTTCCCACCTTGTATTACCTGCAAGATCCTATTGACAAACCATATACTATCATATATAAAAATGGTATGAACCATAAAAATACAATGCATGCATATGTCAATCCAAGGCCCATATTTGTAGAACACCAAGAGATAGGACCTACTAACATGATTTCATGGACTGGACATAGTAATAACGATAACATGCAATAGTTGGGTTCACTCGAGCTAGATAAATTATGTGTGTATTTCGTCCTAGTTAGAGGAGATGCGCTACATTCACCAAATAATGGAATAAAACAAAAACCATAGTTTTAACTCCACTGTTGAAAAGAAAGTTGTTAAGATGGTTAGTCAACCTTGCTTATTTACCAACACACTAGAAGACAAATCAGACAAGCACTATAAAATGGAAGAATCCAAGGAAAATATGTCCACTATTATTGTGGTGGTTGCTTTGGATGAGAAATCCCATTGCATGCCAATTCACTTAATTTTCCACTATCCTGTATGAATTTCTATCTCCTCTAAATATGACAAACAACATCCAAAGAGAATCACATCCAATCCCTTATTGGCATTTGTCTTGTCCAAAAAACAACAATGTCTTTCATCCTATTTGAGAAATCTTGTCTAGGCAATATGAGCATGTGTGTCAATTAAAAAGAAAAAAAATGACAACTATAGTGGCAAGACAATAGTAGATGTCTTTTCAAACCACACAGATGAATTTGGACATGCAATAACCCTTTTTTTAAGGTCTTTCTTAGTTAAACAAAAAAAATAAAAAAATAAAAAACTGTCACACCCTAAATTAAATCTCTATTCCCAAAACAAAATTTGTATTTCAAGATCTCAATAACTGAAATGTAAATTTACAGACTTAGATATAATGAAAATTGTCTGTCGTTCTTTGGATGTAAATTAGGTTTCTATTATCATTCTGGAACAAGATACATGAGAAAAAAACTTACAAAGAAAAAAAACATGGCATATAATGAAAGGAAAGGACTTGAATGAGAAACAAATAAAAAATCTATTCAATAAAAAGGGTTGTAAAGATTTTTTTTTATCAAACAAGAGAAAAGCACATACACTTTAATTATTAAATAAATAATGGAAAAAAAAATCTTTGTAAGAGCCACACTGGCCACGCGTTTATGAATCTTTGAGATTCATAGATGCAACTCTAAACACAATTGAACTCAAGGAAACCTTTGCTTTGCCTCTAACAACTAACAGAAATATTGCATAATTGAAATGCATCTAGCATATGTTCATTGAAATGCATCTTTGAATCTAGCATATGTTCATCTATCTTGGGTTCTTGACAAATTTTACATCTAAATAAGTTTCTTCCTTTCATTGTTTTTTATTTGGATGGTGCAAGTTCTAAGCCATTTGTTGCAGGATACACACAACTAAAGTAGTAAAGGAATGAATGTTACTTTGTCCCTTTGTGATTGCAATAGATCCCTGCAATGTATTTTTTGATCTAGGAATAACGTGGAGCATTCCTTGAAGAAAGTCCTCCAGCTTATTTTTCTCTGACTCTAATCATTGTTGGTTGT
>LPNX010256929.1:139541-210324 GCA_001517045.1 Pseudotsuga menziesii | reverse complement strand
AGGAACATTACAACATCTCACCCATATTAGATTGTTTTTGTGGCCGACATTTATTTTGGAAGATAATTAAAAGTTTTATTTTTTATAGCCGACATCTATGTAACGTTACATAACATTACAACGTTACGTAATGTTACAACGTTACATAACCTTACAAGATCTCCCCCATACTAGGTAGTAGAGTGCCTCTCGGCGCAATGAAATATAATTGTTTTCTATAATAAATTGTCTATTAAAATTGTGAACCCCCTTTAGATTAGATGGTTAGGAAGGATGATTGTTTACCTCCCCACCTTTTGAGTATATTGTCTCCAATGTTGATTTAATAATTACTAGTTACATCATTTATTGCAACATAATTATTATTATGATGATGATGATGGTTAATGTCCCTGACACCAAACTTTGGTCTATCGGACATAAAGAAACAAATTAATTAGTTTGTTTTTAAATTGTATTCCTATGCTCAAAGAGCTTGGTGAAAAGCGTCCGAAGCTCACTATAATTTTGACAAGTTAAAAGGCTAGCTAGGAAGGTCGATATTGCAACAAAGATTGTGAAACTAATATCTAATGTGTTTGTACGCGGGACACTCTAAGAGGAAGTGGTTTTCATCTTCAATGTTCCTATTCCAACAGAGACGACAGATCATTTCCACCCATGGTGTTTTAGGAGCTATCCAACGACCTGTTTCACTATGGAGCTCATGAAAGTTCGTTCTTATCTTGGCTCTATTAATTTTCTTTGAACTTGTTAATACAGAGAGATACTTTTGATCTTCTAGAGTATTTTTGATGACCTCCTTGTGATATCGTAATTTTCTTTTAGCCTCTAAATCTTTCTCACATATAATATGCTAATAAGGGGTGATAACCGAACCATTTTTTGGTGGCTACTACCATATTGATTTTGTGATTTAGCTATTGTTGATGAAGTGTGGCTCCTCGACTATTCTAAGGTCTTCCTCACTGAAAAAAAAAAAAAATTATCCTCCCCTTTCTCGGTGAGTCCATGAATCTTGAGATTAGACTTACTCCATACATGATGTCTAGTCTTGTCTTTGTTAAATACATAAGGCTTCCAACCAACCTTTTGAACATCGTAGGATCTACAATTCATCCATCATCATCCTTGCTCAATATTAAACTTGTTATTATTGGTGTTGGTGATGTCTTGCAATTTGACATATTAAATCTTTTTAAAACTGCACTTGCATATTTCCACTGTGATATAAATATACCACTTTCATAATGTTGGACTTCAGTGCCCAAAAAAAAATTCATAAACCCCCAAATAAGTCATTTCAAATTCACTTTCCATGACTGCTTTAAAATATTCTATGCCAAAGTCACCAGTAAATATTAAATCATCTACATACAGGAAGACAATTAACATCTTAACTTTCTCATCAACTTTGGTATACAAATTCGGTTCACTTTCACTTATGTGAAATCCATTTTCAGTGATATAGGAATCAATCTGGCTATACCAAGCTCTAGGAGCTTGCTTCAAACCATAGAGTGTCGTTTTTAGCCTGTACACTTTATGCTCTTGACCAGGAACTTCTTAGTCTTGTGGTTGTTCCACATATACTTCCTCTTCTAGATAGCCATTCAAAAATGCTGACTTAAAATCCATTTGATAAACAGGCCATTTGTTTTGTGCACCAGTGGCCAAGACTGTTATGACTATATCCATTTCCGCAACACGTGCAAAAGTTTCATTAAAGTCTATGCCAGGCTTCTGTGTGAACCCTCTTGTGACCATTCATTCTTTGTGCTTCTACATATTCCCATCATCATCTTTCTTTGCCTTGTAAATCCATTTAACACTGATTAAGTATTTTTCTTTTGGTATATCTACCAAGTACCATGTTTGATTCTTCTCAATGCATTCTATTTCTTCATCCGTGTCTTGTGCCCATACTTATTCTTCGATAGCTTCCTGAAATGTTAGTGGATCATATATAGGAGAAAATAATGCAAAGAGAGAGAATGAATTTGGTGTACCAGCTTCATATATCTCATGCAGACTTCTTGTCTTCACTAGTTTTGTCGATGTCGACCTTGAAAAACTCCTTGATGGAGTTTGTTGTCCTCTTGGTGTGCTTGTCGGTGTAGCTTGAGTTGCAAGTTGTGTTGATGTTCCTTGTGTTGAACCATGTCGCAGTGTGATGGGATTCAAAGGTACTACAACCGGTTGCCTTACATGTGGTGTTTGAACCACTTCCTCTGTCATGTCATTATTATCGACATTCAACACAATCTTGACATTTATCTTGACAGTTCCATCCCATGATTCATTCTCAAAAAATTGAACATCTATACTGATGATCACTTTCCTTGGAACAGGATCATACAACTCGTATGCTTTTGTGTCTTCAGAGTAACCAACAAAAATACATTTATGTCCCTTCTTGTCTAGCTTCTTTCTCAGCTCATTTGGAACGTGAGCATATGCAACACAATCAAAAAGTTTTAATTGAGAAACACTGTGATTCATACATGTCCATGCTTCTTGAGGAACTTTGTTCTTCACACTCTTTGTCAGACATAGGTTCATGATATATACAGGAGCTGCGACTGCTTTAGCCCAATATTCATTTGGCAAATTCTTGGCTACCATCATGATGCATGCCATCTCCATAATAGTTATGTTCTTTCTTTCAGAAACATTGTTCTGTTGAGGCGTATATCATGCAGTGAATTGCTTTTGTAAACCATGGGTCTTAAAAAAATTTATAAATTCATTCGAAACATATTCACGTCCTCTGTTAGTCCTTAAGATTTTGATGTGGTGTCCACTCTGGTTCTCCATGAGTGCCTTGAACTGCTGAAAACAACTAAATGCATTAGATTTATGTTTCACAAAATATACTCATGTTTTTGTTCAGTATCCATCAATACAAGTAAGAAAATAATTGTTGCCACCAATGGATGATTTCTGCTTTGGACCACAAATATCAGAGTGCACAATTTCAAGTGGTGTGCGAGCTCTATATGACTTTCCAATTCGAAAAGTATCTCTATGTTTCTTGCCAAAAATGAATCCTTAACAAACTCTCTCTGTTCTATCGATCAATGGAAATCCTTTCACCATATTCTTTGTGTGTAGTAGCTTCAGCCCACCAAAATTGAGATGTCCAATCTAAAATGCCACAGCTAGGATTCATCCTTAACTTTTGTTTGAAACACTGCTTGAAATTCAGTGTTGTCATTTTCTTTCTTGTCCAAGTGCTCGATTGCTTCTTTACTTTCTGCTTTGAATGCAGCCCTTCTATTTTTCTTTCCTTTCATTTCTAGAATTATCCTCAATGGAAACAAGAGATTTCTTTGCTCCCACAGAGTGTAGCCTAGGACTGTCTTCTTGTGTGGAGGCTTTGGAGGCAGCGATGGTGTAAGGGGCTCCTAGAAAAACACCTACGGGACATAGGTGTCTAGGAAATGTGCCACTGGAGGTGTGGGCATCTAAAGATGGGTATATCTCTTAAAATTCTTCGCGTCTGCGCCTCGATGGCTGGTGTCATCCTTGGTATGGAAAACCAAGGCAACGGGTAAGTGTAGAAATTTCCTCACCAACCATCAGCACACCTAGACGAGCAATATTTTCGAACCAAATTTCCATTTCCAGCTTCTTGAACTTCTATAGACTCGCAACAAAACGAAACCTCGGGATCTTAAAGTATGTTAGCTCATTCCCAGCATTCAAAGGCATATATATAAGGCTAAGAGACTGGACTCTGCAATGACCGGTTAACATTCCTGCACATTCTGTCATCGAGTGTCTCGATGCTGACATGGGTGAGGGCATGAGCCAAGTGATCTTTTACCTGCTAGAGATCTAGTCATGTCACTTCTTCGGCTACGGAACCTTACTATTTGTAGCGGGAAATATTTTCGGGTGTCACCCTGTGTAGTTGCCCATGCTGCAAAGCACATGGAGCAGACGTTCTCACACTCCCTTGCTCTTGTGACATAGGAAACATGATGGTCTCCCCCATTGCACTGGCCTTGCCCCATGTGAAGAGCGAATTTGTTGGTTACTTCCTTACTTCCACATGCCAAACCACACGGAGGCTGCTCATCTTTAGATGATATGGCTCTGCCACAGGGATGATTTCTCCTGTACGCATGCTACAAATGGAATCAAGAGAATCAATTAATCTGCAAGGAGGAAAATCATGTTTGTAAACGTACCTTATACTATCAGATCTTCCCTAGATTTGATACCTACAACCTTGATACTCTCTCAACCCTTCAATTTGGGTGCCTTTCACATCTGTCGTCCACGTTTCTTTAAAATTCAGCCGCCAATTCATGATCAACCTTCATCGGGCTCGTTCGATCGGAGCATACCCTACCACTTTTCATGAATTGAGATACTGACCCCGTACGCGCTAGTTCAAATCACGAAATGAACCACGACCGTAGATCTATCCCCACCTTTGTCGTGATCGTTGATCTTTGCAGTTAGTACCACTTTTCACGATTTGGAATCATGACCTCATCCATGCTAGTTCGGAATGCAAAATCATCTATGGTCATAGATCTTCTCATACTCTTATCTACGCCATCAAATGCCTCCATCCTTTAATCCATTTCACGATCCTGAAAAGTTCCTTCTTCCACGCACATTTCCCCAGTGAAATCAACTCAAGCCGTCGATCAGGCTTCACCTTAATCTCATCCTTTCATTGCTTGTCCCCTTTAACAGGCTTTGTGAATACCAAACTTAAATATTTCCTTGCATCTTTTGGCCTTTGGAACCATGCTCTATCATCGATCTTCTCCATTGTGATTCTGGATCGTTGATCTATGACACCCCTTTAGCTCTTTTTTGTTGCTGCATGTCTTTACCTTTGGAAGGATCTACCACCGTAGATCAAGGTCTCTTATTCATCTGACGATCCTAACCAATGGAAACATTCAATTGGATAACCTGAGGGGTGTTTGTATAATTCTTCATTGAACATGACCCTTTTCGAATTCTTCCAAGCCCATAACTCGACTGTTGAAAACAGAGTGTTAACAGCTGGCTCCACGAGGGATGCTATCCTCCCGGTGAGGTAGAAAAGAACCCGGTAGACCAAGTGCCAGATCCATTGGGACGCCCTTAGTCCTTTTTCGACATCTTCAACATGCTCTGAGCTATTGCTGTAACAAATTTATGTTAATTTACAAACTATGCTCTTAACCATACTCTGAAATTGAGATCAGTTGTGACTACAAACCTATACTTATAACTAAACTAAACAGTACTGAAGGAAATGCTCGATAGACCTAGAGCTTATTTGTACCTACCTACTCTACCTAATTGAGCACACATGCCTAATCAAGTGAAATCTGACTTCCTATGAAGCCAATCAAGCAACTTATCCAATAATTTTGTTTCATTTTCATGCTTGATTAATTATAGAGATGAAATGCATAATGGAAAAAGGCTATAACAAATAGACTGATCTTTACAACAGAGATATAACCCGTCATTACCATTACCCAACCTCTTCATGTACTCTGCTATGGGTTCATAGAAAGCACAACAACATCCAGCATATTCTATCGTTTGTTTATCATGGGAAAGTTGTCCAAAATGCCCTTCCTCTAGTGAGCTGTTAGGCTGATATTTGAAAGATTTTTGAAAGGGATTTCGATGACCATTTTCAAATGAAATTTCCACCCTTTCATTTAAGACTTTTGGAGCTATAACCTCACCTTCCTTATATTCCTCAACATGGATATCATATTTTTCTTCGACAGAATCGAGCATGCACAATCCTTATTTATGTGGTGATATTCTTGAAGGTGAAAAGTCAAAAAATGAATTTATTTGAGACTTGTTACCTCCTTCTTTGTGACCCAATGCCTCATCACAAACTCCTGATGTATCAATAAGCAGAGAGGGACTGCATGATTGTTCCTCTTTATCATCTTTTGTTCCAAACAAGTCTATGGAATGCACCGTATCCTCTAACTTTTGTTTCCACTTAGAGGCTTTAATTCTGTGCCTTATTAATTCAAATGAGGTATAACACAAGGGAAAACTGTCACCTTCAGCACACTTATTATCCTTTCCTCTCTGAGCCCTCTGACTCTATATTGCATCTTGATTTTCTTCATTAATAGACCTTGGTTCTATAGCTATCTCTTTGGGTATAACTTCCAGTTATTCCTCCTCATACTCATCGTACATGGATATATCGAAATCCCTTTTAAAATCATCATTAACAGATTCGGCGCTAAGCAGATTACGACCTTCAGAAAATACAATGACAAAACCATCTGCTTCTATATCAGGTTGATCATTTTCCTGTCTAGTAAGGGAAATCTTTAACCGAATAGGGACTATCCCCTTTCCTTTATGTGGCCCAACCAATTTTAATGTATCTTTTACTTCACTGCCATTGTCTTGACTTGACACTTTTTGAGACATCTTAAGGTTTTCTTCAACCTTCAAACAATCAGTAAACATGTATTGCATAGTGGTTGATTTTCTTTCCTAAAGAAGTAATGGCAGTTCAGGAGATGAGGTAGCTGCATAATAGATTTTGGCAGCATTTTCAAGAGGATGGACTTGCTTGGGCATGTTATAATAAAAGCTTGCAATTCTTATGTTAAAGCTAGCCATGGCCTCACCCTCATGCCTCTTCAGGGAATAAAATTCTGAAATTATTTGATCTAGTGGCCTCCTCCTACCCAAAATTTTTAAAAAGGTGCAAGAAAACTCTTCCCAGGTACTAATGGATTCAGGTTGCAAGTGTTTGAACCATTCTTTAGCATCTCCTTGCAAGGACTGGGAAAATCCCTCATGTAATCATCATCATGTTCTATTTCAAAAAGGTCAAATAAATGTTCAAAATCTTGTAAATGTTTCTCAGTAGTGAGGTATTTGGATTCTCCATCAAATTTGGGGAGGTACTTGTAATGCTTCACAGGAAAATCATGTAGGATAGGAGGCAAGTGGAGTAGCTTGTATCGGCTTGGAATACTGGGAGAGACCAGGTTAGGTGAAATGGATATGTTATCAACCGTGGCTTCATGAGGTTCACAGGGGTGACCTTTAATGTCATGAGATTCAGGTGAAAGATCTTGGTCAAAAGAAAATGTACAAGATGATGCAAGGCTTTCAGTTCGTAAAGAAGGATATATACGAATATATTCATAGCTCTGTTCCGAGCAAAATGAACCATGAAAGGATGTTTTGAAAAAATTAGGAAATGATAAGAACAAACTTACAAGGCAAGACAAGGCATCTTGGAAGAAATGAAAACTCGAGTATCTTACCATTTCACCATGCATTTTCAGGCCTTACAATGAGCTCATTTTTCCAACAGAGTTTGCCAGTTCTTTCTGACAATTTGATTTCTGGGTCATACCACCAGCAGAGTCGTTGAAGTCTGAATCCTTTAAGAGTGGAGCTGCTAGGTGAAAAGTGCACAACCTCCTTGATGTCTGATTGTTGTTCACCATCAACAACCAAATCTGAAACTATGTCATTCATACCCAGGGATGATCTTCAATCTCATTCCCTGGAAATGGCACCAGTTTGTTAGCATCAGGATTGAACCAAAGGTTGGCGGAAGGGCTCGCTCCCAAGTAACAACAGAACCACTTTAAACTATGCTTCTGGGCCAACACAGTCAGAGATGGATCTCTCGTTTACTTACCAAATTTGTTCACGCAAGATATTCAATCGAGAACGGTCAGGAGGTCATATTCCTGAATGGGGAAGGTATGTTGTTATAAGGTGTAGGTGGGACGATCAGAGAGGGGGACCATTGGGAAATGGAGTTGACAGTCCAGGTATGGAACTTATAGCAAGAGGTATAGAATTGTGGAAATTTACGGATAGAGGCAAGGTATTTGCCCATATTTCAATCCGGAGATATTTAGCAGGTGATTAGTGGATGAGAGGAAAAATCCCATCACGCAGAGCATTTACAGGATGAATTCTACGTGACTTTAGAATAAATTGTTTAAAAATGTTTGAAACAAATGGCCGAGAGCATACAGGATGAATTCTTGCCCTTATACACTACTATCCAAACCTGAAAGCAAATAACAAACTGGAATGAAAAACAGGATAAACATTCACGTAAGGACAATTACATATTGAAAGAAAAGACGAAGCAGGAATCTTTGCCATGAAGAATTATTATCCCTCTGGAATTTTATTCACATCATGGAAAGCTAGAAGCAAATTACAATGGAGAGCCTCAGCCCTTGAAAGTTTCCCAACCAACCCTTATCTCCCTCTACCATGAGTATATTTATACTATCTTAGACCTGAGGCTAATCCCCGAAACAAAACCTTGGAAATTGTTTTCAGTTACAATCAGACACTAACAGTTTAGAGTGTGGTACTATCACCACGATTTACAAATATTAACAAACATTATGGAATAAGTGGGCATGCTCGGCTTGGGTGACATCCCGACGTTTCTATTTCTACGCCTGTACACCTTGAGGACGATGCCTTCTGGTCGCTTTTAGGAGAGTCACCATTGACTGGGTTTTGGACTCCCTAGTCGATTTGTCGAGTCAACATAGTGCCCTTTCTGCCCCTTCCTTTGTGTCTACTCCATGTTCAAAATCACCTTTCTGCATGGACGCAAACTGGCAGGGCAGTTTATGTCTCTTACCTGCTCAACCTTCTCTATAGCCCCTCTCTCTCCGAGTAACATTGCGTCATTCATGGATCCATGTTGCGGAGACACATTGCATTCATATTTGGATCGTAGAAAACAGGAAAAGACACAATTATTCTTCTCAATCTATGTCATGTCATATTAGATGTCGCAACAAAACACATATTCTCCAAAACAGTTCTTCAGTACACAGATCAACAGATCTCACTCATGCGTAGATCTTACTTAACAGACATATCAATCTCAGACAATCAATTGCTCTCTAATAGTAAAAAACATGGAACTTGTAGAACTTTTCGAACATACGTAACACTTGAAACTCTATATCTACTTATAGGATTGCGCCTTTACATTCATGGTTTACTTAGGCAACTGCCTAACTACTTCTCAACTGAATCTACAAAATAATGACCAATATCCACAAAATGTGGTCCAAAATAACCAAAATACATAAAATATCATAATTTCAACTTGCGCGTTGTTTTATACCTTGCGCAGTATCTTTGACCTTGTGCAACATCCGCAATGTTGTGCAACTAACATACCCCAAAACCACCTGCCAACAGACCCCCAATACAATCTTGTGGCTCGCCCTCAAGCCACGTCAGCTGGACATGGTGTATTCATTGATCTTCAGCTTGAAGTCTTTGTACTGCAGGGAAATATCCTTGACCTAATGTTTGACCTTCTCATCAATTCCTTGGCTTCCAATTAAATCATGTGCTAATGGATGCTCAATCATCTTATCTGCAACCTCCTTTTTTCCTTCCTGAATTGCCTACAGCGCAAAAACTACCTTAACATAAAGCCATGCCTCTGCTTCCTTTCCCTTGCATTCATGATGCGTTGTTGCAACTCCTTCATCTCTGTAGACTTTGTGATTTGAACAACTGGTGGAAGCGCTCTCAACGATGTCTTCAGTGTTTCCATTTTTTCTTCCTCCTACAACTGCTTGGTTAGTTGCTCCAATTTCTCATCCTAGACTATGCTGCCCCAAAATTTCTTAGTCACCTCAGTCACCTTTTTCACTTCCTGCGCCATCTCCTATAGCTGTGTATCCAAGTCCTCCATGGCGCTTTTCCTCTTTGCTACTTGTTCTGGCGGTGTGTCTGGATGTACCAGAGCATTCAAATCTACATTATCTCGTTGAAACTGTGTGATGACCGCTCCAAGTTGTTTTTCTCTTTCCACTGTATCCAATTCTGTTGTTGTCTCACATACATGCTGACAGGAATCAAAAACTGCCTCCTCCAACCACACTCTGATTTCCCAGAGATGCGCTTTCTCATCCACTAGTCGATCCTGTTCCTTTTTCAACTCCTCGATGGCCTTGGAATTCTCCATGATTATGCACTCTTGCTCCTTCAAGACTTCAACCTCTTTCTACACTGCTACCTCTTTCTTTTATGATTGCAAGAACTGACAGCTGATACTTTGTTCTATATCTGCCAAATCCTGATTGGCGACCCTCTACATATGCACCAATGTCTGGGTGGACAGTGCATTGATGTCGATGGACAAATATTATAACTGCTGCATGGAGGAATTGAGATCCTTTCTATTGGTCTCAATCGCATGCGACAGAATTTGCACATTCTGAATCCGCATCCTAGTGTTGATTGATCGAAGGTCCTACACATTCGCTACCTCTGTTTTGCTTCTTCAATACTGCATCAACTAACAAATCAAGTCGAGCCTTTATCTCGTTGAATCCTTTTTTTGCTTACTTCTTCATCTCTTCAACTGTCACGTCCGTTGTGGTTGTAATGGCCACAATGAGCCGGTTCATCTGCGCCCCCATCCCTGGGGCTACGCTACTCATCGCACCCTTCTCCTGTTGCTTCTTTGTCCTTGATTCATCAAATGTTTGCTCTATGTCTGAGTTAGTGGGTGTCCATGAAGACTCTACATCGGAATCATGGTGACTCTGCTGGTCAGGCTCAAGTACCAGATCAACTGGTGCATCCACTGGTCGACCTATCGACACTTCTTCTAGGTTGACCGTTTCTCTCCATTCTGCGGGCCAATCATTGACAATTGTCTCCAACTTTGCATCAAACAACTTGTATGGTGTCGACATCCACTGATTCACTGGGTCACACCGCACCTACACATGAATGGCGTGTGGTCCAATCGCAAACCTAGAAACCCGTTGGAACTTCGTCACAACCTCCTTAGATAATTGTGGAATTTGCACAGTTGTAGCATGCAGTGCTTCCCAATAGATCTAGAACTGAACTGCACAGCCCTTAAGTATGTCAGTTTCCTTCACTCACCAGAGGTTTTGCTAGCGTGCACCCTTGCATATCTTTACTGCATCCACATCCATCCCCTGGTAATCGTTTGGCTCCATCCAAGCCCCGAGTGCAATTAAGATCAGTAGCCAACTATATGTAAATGACCTCTACCCCTCCTGAACTTCTATTGCATCCTTCATCAACTGGTTCATTAAAAATAGCGACCCATTCATCTTTACACCTTGCACACACTGCTCTACACATGCAATAATTCCAGAATTACACTCAGTAGGCCTATTCATCCACACAATCTTAGTAGCCAAAATTCCCACGCCAATGCGGAAAACTGAATCATTGATGTTGTCAACGTGGTACACCATCCGTCGCGCTACAAACCATATCTCTTCTTCAGTATTTCCGCAAGTCTCTTTTTGTTATCCCTTCCTCGAAAATATTGCAAGGGGTCTGGCCCATATTTAGGTAACCCCGTGATCTCTGAAATCAGTGCTACTGTGACTATGACCGGTTTGTCCAACCACAAAATCCCGCCATGAAAATAGTCTAGAAGCTACTTCATGCATGCATTTTTCTCATTCAACTGCCCAAAATGCGGCATGTTGATCAATCCAAACAATCTTGCTTTATCCAACCCACACACCCAGTCTTGTAGAATGCGTACTATCGAGCCTCCTCCTACCAATACCATATATTCATAAGGATTCTTTGTGATCCCTGTCGATGCAAGCATGTCATGATCATCATACTTCATTCCCATCAATGCTAGCACGATATATATGGTGCATGCCATGCCCTGTGGAATCACTGACATCTTCACCGGATCTTTTTGGTTCTTGGTCGTCTTCCTTAGCGTCACATCGGGCCACATGGGAGGTACATACCCAGGTATGTCCATAGTGGACATCCATGAGCGGGATGATGATTCCATAGCCCTTGAAGTCGGTGGACTCGACTGCACAATTTCCTCTTCCTGTGCCCTCGCAGACGTTCTAGTCTATCACTTATTTGGCACTAGGTTGTTGCCCCCCCCTCTCCTTCTTCAGAACAAAGGAAGATCCCATTGACATACTTGCAAATTCCTCTTCTATAGTGACTAGAATGACTGGTGAATCCCTCTCATTGTAAATTTCAACCGTGACTTGCTCACACTGCATGCCCCATAATGTTCAGTGGGAGCTCGACCTTACTTCACTCTGGAACTCACCTAATCACCACAACTCTACTCAAGGAAACTTTTTTTTGCACCACTATCGACACTTCACACTTTGCACATTGGTGACTTCCCGACCCCATTCATCCCCTTATTATAGTGCCAAATCGATCCCTCGATCATCATGACCAAATCATGCCAATCATCATGACTAAATCATGCATTAACTACCCAAATACGTCGTCAAACCTATAGATCCAATGGTCGGATCTGCTATAAATAAGCGTCGCTTCAACAAGCATCAACAGTTAACTGGTTTAACTGTCTTCATTTATTACTGGTCTGACTATGTCATGGCCCTACGGATGTCGCGACATGGCTTCCTAACTATGATACCAACTCCTCTACTTGTTCATCTACTTCCTCCTGGTGCACCATCCTCCTAATCTAGCATGCATAAACAATTTTTTTTTTGTACAAGGCCTCAAGCATCGCATGGTTCTAGACCTGTCCTATAGGGCTTCAACCTGCTACCATTCACTAGATTTAGTAGCATCACACCATTTAACTGTTTCAGTTGTATTGCACCTCTTGAAGTAATGGAATTAATGGGATATGGACCTATCCAATGCATCTGTAACTTACATGGATGCTTCATGAACTTGTTGTCATACAACAACACAAGTCTCCTTGCTGAAATTGTTTATTCTTGATATGTCGATCATGCCAAGACTTTTTTCAGTCCTTCTCAACGTGCTGGTGAAAACCTGCAACAAAGAGGTCTTCCTCGAGCTATACCAACTTTTCTGGGCATTCTTCTAACATTGCTTCATCATCCATTCCCATCACTGTTGCTATGCGCAAACTTGGAACAATGTACTCCATTGCATAAACTGCTAGGATATTCAGATCCTAGTCATCATGTTTTACATTACATACCTTTGTAAGTGCATTCTCCAACACCTTGTTGAATTCCTCCATTGTTCCATTTTCTTGTGGATGATACGGGGTGCTCTTCTTATGTTGTATCTGTAGCTCCTCTGTCAATGCACTGGCTATGCGATTGATGAAGTGACTCCCTTGGTTGCTCATCAATATCCTTAGGCATCCAAACTGAGTCACAATGTTGTTAAACAGCAACCTCGTTGTTGTCGCAGATGTGCAATCCAAAACATGTGCAGCCTCCTCCCATATTGTTATATAGTTTGTTGTTGTAATTATGTATTGCATACCGGTTCTCTTTCCAGGTGGGTTGATTGGTCCCACAAAGTCCTGAGCCCATTTATCAAATGGTTGCAATGTCACTTGAGGTACCAACGTCATCTCATCCCTCCTTGAAAATTTTCTCGTTCTCTGACAGATGTTGCAAGTCCACGCATAAGCTGTCACATCATTATGAAGAGTGGGCCACCTAAGCCCTACACAGAGAACCTTCCTAACAGTAGCATGGCCTCCATAGTGTCCACTGGTAACTCCTGCATGTTCCTATGCTAATTTCTACCCTTGATCTTGTGGTAGGACACATCACCATAAGATATCATCTGGTCATAGTTTATAGAGTTGTCCAGTGATTAGCTAGAAATCCGTAGCCTTGACAACCAATTGCTTCTTCTTACTTGTGTTAGATTTTTATCATTCAAGCTAGCATTATCTTAGGATATTTAATTGAGAGAATAACATGCACAACAATAAACACAAGAGACAAGAGACACAAAGAATTTTCCTTGGGGAAACCATAAAGGAGAAAACCCCGCAACTTCCTCAAAGATAGAATGAGCACCAATAGCAGCAGTAAAACCTGAAAACATAAAGATGATGTCCAACAGCTTCTTCTCTCTCTCTCTCACTTAAGAGAGCTACTTCTCTCACTCATGCGCCCCAGTGAGTGAGTGAGTGTGTGTTAAATAGAGAGGCTCACTCTCTATTTATATTCTTTCATTCACTTAATGTCCACTCCAACATGTCGGCCTCACTTAACAATTACTTACCAGGGCCGACATCTATAGGAGAGTCTAATAACCCTAGTGCCCCTCAACTATGGAGACTTTTCCCCTTCGATTAACAACGAGGGTTAACCTTAACACAATGGGGGGGACTATTGCCCCGACTTACAATAACTCACCTAGGGACGTCTTCTCTAGGGTAGTCTAATAACCCTAGGGCCTCACAACTGCGGGGACTTTAACCCTTGGTCAATAAGGAGGGTTACCCTCTATGACTTTACATGACTTATTTACATTATTGAATCTTTCGATTGGAACATCGGGATATGACATGACTCAATTACATTACAGATGCTTCCCGGAATAAACATCGGGGTACAATACATAAAATATACAAGTGAATACAGAACGAAGTTACAAATACATCAACACTCCCTCTTAACTAGGAAGGTATTCTCTCGACACAATTTATTAGCACAAGTCTTCTTCCCTGTATCATCTGGATCATCACTAGATCATCATTGGATCATCATCAAATTTGGATCATCATTGGATCATCATCAAAACTGGATCATCACTTGATCATCATCATCATCACTGCTTCTGCTATCTCAATCAAATGGTGCTATCTCTTCATTCTTCTCGTCACATAAAGTTCTACAGAACCATCCCTTTTTCATGCTAGTTGTAGGCCTAGCCTCCATGTAGGTCTTCTTCATCGCTTATATCTAACCCTAAGTTAGAATGGCTCGCCCAACACTTATATCTGACCATGGGAGGAACACATCCAGCAACCATATTAGAAAGGCACGCCCAACACTCACATCTGACCATGGGAGGAACACATCCAAGAACCATGTCAGAAAGGCCCAGCACTCACATCCGATCATGGGAGGAACACATCCAAGAACCATACAGGAAAGGCTCAACACTCACATCTAATCATGGGAGGAACACATCCAAGAACCATATCGAAAAGGCTTAGCACTTATATCTGACCATGGGAGGAACACATCCAAGAACCATGTTAGAAAGGCTCAGCACTTATATCTATCCATGTGGGGAACACATCCCTCATCCATGCTAGAAGGGTTCAGCACTTATATCTGATCATGTGGGAACACATCCCATAGTCTCCTCATAATGGCTCTGCACTTACATCTAATCATGTGGGAACACATCCCACAGTCACATTAGAATGGCTCTGCACTTACATCTAATCATGTGGGAACACATTCCACAGTCACATCACAATGGCCCTTAGCTCTAGACTGAGTATTCCTAGTAACTGACCAGGTGCCTCCATTCAGAGAATGGCATTTAGCGCTTATATCTGATCATGTGAGAACACATCTCACAGTCACCTTAGAATGGCTCATCACTCACATCTAACCATGGAAGGAACCAATCCTCTCACCATGTCAGAATGGCTCACGGACTCATCGCTTTCCCTTGGAGGGAACCTCGATCTGGAGAACACCAAGCTTCTCCCTGAAGTGATAAAACTTCACTCTGGCTAATGGCTTAGTCAACTCATCAGCTATCTATTCATCCATCATAACATACTAGAGCTTCACTACTCCTCTCTGCACCACATCCCTGGTATAGTGATATTTGATCTCGATATGCTTCGACTTGTCATTGAACATCGGGTTCCCAGACAATTTCACACAACTCTAGTTGTCATAATATATACAAGTAGCATCCAACTAGAGATCAAATAAATCAGACAGTAGCTTCCTCGGCCATACTACCTCACAACTAGCTAAACAAGCTGCGACATACTCTGCTTCAGCTGTACTTAGTGCCATGCAAGACTATTTCTTGCTAAACCAAGAGATCACACCTAATCCCATACTGAAGCAGCACCCTGAAGTTCTCTTTCTATCGATGGCACTTCCTGCCCAATACGAATCAACATGACCTTCCAAGTTAATCTTCTGATCAGCCTTATACTTGAGCCCATAATAAACTATACCCCTCAGGTACCTTAGAATATGCTTTGCAGCAATCAAGCGAACATGTCCCGGATCTATCAGGAACTGGCTCAAGGTGTTCATAGCAAATAAAATATCTGGTCTTGTATTCGTCAAGTACATAAGGGATCCAATCATCTGACGATACATCGTAGAATCAACCGTCTATGATGAAGCATCACTTAGAAGATTTAGATTCGATGCCATAGGTGTGGTCATGGCCTTGCAGTCCATCATCCTGAACCTCTTCGGGATATCTACTACATACTTACCTTGTCTGAGGGAAATTCCATCTACATTTTGCCACACCTCCATGTCTAGAAAATAGTGCATCATACCCAAGTCCTTTATCTTGAACTCGGCAGCAAGTCTCCTTCTTGCAACTTTAATGAGTTCCTCTTTTCTATCAGGAACAAGTCATCGACATATAACAGGAGCATCACTGGTCTTCCGTCTTCAACCTTGAAGAAAAGGTTGGAATCCACTTTACTCTCAATAAAGCCTAGATTCATCAGTAATTTGTCCATCCTATCGTACCATGTCAAACCTCAGGATCTTCTGCAGTCACTCCCTTTGAAGTGGAGCATCATTCTCCCTCTGTCTTTCATACTCTATTCAGTGAAACATTATGTATTGGAGTGACAAGTAGCTTCCTCTGCTATTAATATTCTATGTATCCATCTAGGGTCCCTAGATACCAAGATCCTCTATCTTGAACCTTTTTCAAAACTTCTTCTCGCACCCATCTGTGAGCTTATCATCCTCTTTAGGCTTTCATCTTCAACCTTGTAGCAAAGGTTAAGATATTCATCAAGCTCATCATGTATGTGTTATCCCATGGGTGTCTTTCGATCTCATACAAGGCCTTATTTCATTTGCACACATGATTGTGCCTGTCATGTGTCTCAACTCCCACTGGCTACAAATGTCTCTTCGTAGTCTATGCCTTCTTTTTGTGAGACACCTCGTGCTGCGAATCTTGCCTTGTATCCCATGATGTTTCCATCTACTGCATGATGGAACTACGAACTTCCCTTCACGTATCGATACTGCATCCTAGATGCCATTCTTCTTGAATTGGTCTTCCCTTTCTTCTTGGTTACTTCTTCATAGCTGGAAGGTTCTGCATCAATGATGTCGCTTCATTCATCATATTATTCTTTATCTTTAACTGTCGTCACTTGTTATTCAAGACAAGTCTCATCCTCGTTTGCTTGTAGGTGATTGTATGCGATCTTTCCTACAAGTCAAATGCATTAGTTGTATGGTTAGAAACATTTCATAAGGCATATTCATAATGGAAAATTCTTATGCATAAATATATGATCATGCAACTATTTTAGCCAATACAACATTCATCCATATCTCACGAAAACGTTTCTAGATACCTTCCATCTCTACTAGGACAATATTGAGATTGTGCACTAATCCAATATGTCAGTAAAGAGGTTTCATTCTAGATAAGTAGCAATGGAGAGTTGTATAACACCATGAGATACTTACCCATCACATGCATATTAGTAGTATATTGTCATTAACACATTCTATCATGCATAATACATCAACTGAATATAAACAAATGCATAACAAAACAATATCATGAAATGACAATGAAATACTTATCTTTATTTGTTTCGTGGGTAGACTCCTTCTTGAGCCTTTCGCTTCATCATATTCTTCATTCATGACATCATCATTTCTTATCCAATGCTAAGATGGATAAGAGGTTCTTACCGATTTGAGTCCTTCATATTTCCTCATCACTTGAGGGATCTTCTTTGGATGGTGAGAGCTTGATCTTCAGTTGCTCCCATCTTCTCTTCTCTTATTATGAGTCGAGCTTCTTCTTCTTCCCAGAGTATGCTGAAAGTAATCACTTCCTTCTGGCACACATTCCTAGAATGAATGAATCCCATGATCTTGGGAGGCCATTCAAAGTGGCTATCACCACTTCTGCATTCTCCACTTCTTCTTCTACTTCTACAAGTTGTTATTTGATTTGAGAGACCCTCATAAAGTATGACGGTATGCTCTCTGCATTCTGGATCTTTACATTCTTCAACTGTTTTCTCAAAGTCACATTCCGATTTATGTGCTTCCCTTCAAATATCTTGGTTAAGGAATCAAACATCTCTTGCAGTTTCTTTAGGGAAGACACTTGTGGTATAAGGTGATCCATGATTAAATGAGCAATGATCTTTTTAGCCTTGACCAAGTTCTTCTTGTGTAAGGATTTTAGCCTCATCTCCCTCTCGAACTGGAACCTTTCTACTTGTGTAGGTTTCCAATTCATTTTCTTCAAAGAGATCATATACTTCCATTCTTGGAAGTTGTCAACTTCACCAATCTTATCATCAAGCTGATGTGATAGATAACTTTGAAATGAGAACCTCAAATGAAAATAGCAAAAGATTAGATCTTACCGATTTGAGGTGTCCATCCTGGTTCCGGAGCTGATTGATCTAGGGTTTGTCAGAGAAAACATAATTTTCAAACTTGGAATATTTTAGATATGATTGGATATAAATATAGACCTCTTCAAGGTGAGCTATCCAATGTACTCCTTTTCTGAAAAGAATGGAGGGAAGCCCTAGTTTACCAATTTCTTCTGCAGAAATTCCTGATACTATTTCTACGGTATCTCTGAAATTGTTGCTCCTTTGTGTCTAAAATTTTGTATTGAGGTATCCTCGTCTATCCCTATTCCAACACCATAGGTCTCATCAGAATTGATTTCACCAATTGGGACTTATGATCGTTTTCCCAAGGTGACATGTTTTAAAAATATTTAGCATAGCGAAGTTGTACGGACTGCCACATGTCACTGTTTCATCTTCGGGGTCTGAAAATTCTACCAGAGAAATTAAAGTCTGTGAACTTTCTAGAACATCTTGAGAAATTTAATTTGGACCTTGGTATCCCAATATATAGAAATTCTCCCCAGGTGTCTTGTTTAGGGATGAATCCTGGAAGAGGATAGAACCCTAACTTGGAGGAATCACATCTCCTAGAAAATAGCGAATTTGAGGCTGAAACTTGGAAAAAGTGTACAACAAGATTTTATCTTCGAATTATGAACATTTTTTCCCTTGATACTTCTAAAATCCCGAGATATAGAGAATTTACCAAAACTTATCAGTTTCAGTATTTTAAGGTTTTTCAGGCCCAGGGTCAAACTAGGGTTTGACTTTCCCATAGATTCACCCAACCAAAAATCTCGACCTAGGTCTCTAAAATTCGATTTTGATGAGGATATAAATCCTATGCCAGGCTCACTAAAAAATCCCTCTTCTGTAAAAAGCCCTAATTTCCCGCACCAAAAAAGGAAAATGCCCGGAATCAAATTCTGCTTCGACCGAAAGATGTGCCCTTCAATGGAGAGTTATCCTAGCATTATTTTGTTGATGGATTGTGGAGAGAGACCCAAAAAGCAAGAATCCCTAGATTCTGCAGCTGCACAATGTCTTCTTCTCAGGTTAGCTATGATACAATGTTAGATTTTTGTCATTCAAGCTAGTATTATCTTAGGATATTTAACTGAGAGAATAACATGCACAGCAATAAACACAAGAGACAAGAGACACAAAGGATTTTCCTCGGGGAAACCATAAAGGAGAAAACCCCGTAACTTCCTCAGAGATATAATGAGCACCAATAGCAGCAGTGAAACCCAAAAACATAAAGATGATCTCCAACATCTTGTTCTCTCTCTCACACACTTTAGAGAGCTACTTCTCTTACTCATGCACCCCAGTGAGTAAGTGTGTGTGTGTTAAATAGAGAGTCTCACTCTCTATTTATATTCTTTCATTCACTTAATGTCCACTCCAACATGTCAGCCGCACTTAACAATTACTTACCAGGGCCGACATCTCTAGGAGAGTCTAATAACCCTAGTGCCCCTCAACTGTGGGGACTTTGCCCCTCCGATCAACAAGGAGGGTTAACCTTAACACAATGGTGGGGACTATTGCCCTGACTTACAATAACTAACCTAGGGCCGACTTCTCTAGGATAGTCTAATAACCCTAGGGCCCCACAACTGCGGGGAATTTAACCCTTGATCAATAAGGAGAGTTACCCTCAATGACTTTACATGACTTGTTTACATTATTAAATCTCCCGATAGGAACATCGGGATATGACATGACTCAATTACATTACAGATGCTTCCCAGAATAAACATCGGGGTACAATACATAAAATATACAAGTGAATACATTTCAAAGTTACAAATACATCAAGAACTTGTTGCAAGCTTTGATGGTGTTTCTCACGTTGCCAAAAACTGAATTATTTGTTCATAGTAATCATCAACCATGTCGATTCTGAATAGTTGCGCATCTGGATACCCATCTTCAATGTTTGTTGGTTCCTCACCTATCTCAATTCATGATAAGTGATCAGGGCCAGCATTCTAACGACCCAACTTTACAATGATCTCAAAATCAAACTCTTGAAAAAGAAGTAGCCAACGACATATCTTCCCCCCCAACATAGGATTATTGGCCAGGTATTTCAAAGCAGAATGGTATGTGAACATCTTAAAATGACCTCCCAACAGGTAATGCCTAAACGTCTGTAGCACATATACCATCGCCAAACCTTCCCTTTCTATGGTAGTGTAATTTTTCTCTGCATAAGACAACTTCCGACAAGTGAAAGCAATCGAGTGATCAAGATCTCCTTCTCTTGGTTGTGCCAGCACCACACCCAACGCAACTGACGATACATCCACGTGTACATGAAATTCCTTATTCCAATCAGGAAAAACTAGTATTGGTGCGGACGCCATCTTAGTCTTCAACGTCTCAAAACTTACTTGACACTCTTGAATCCATACAAACATTGCATCCTTCTTTAGCAACCTTTCCATTGGAGTTGTGATCACATAATAAACACAGATAAACTTGTGGCAGTATCATGTGTGCCCCAGTGTTGCTCTTAGTTTCTTCATATTTGTAGGTGATGGTAAGCTAAAAATCAACGCATTTTTTCCAGGGTCAACTAACAGTCTTTGATTGCAAACAACGTGTCCCAACAACACCCCAAAAGGTGCGCAGAAAATACACTTCTTCGAATTCAGCGCGATCTGATGATGTCAACAATGCTCCAACATCGGTCGCAAATTTTCCAGATGGTCCCTAGTCAACCCATAAACTATCCAATCATCCATATATACTTGCAGAAAATTTTGAATAAAATCTAGGAAGGGATTGTAGTAGTATGCTAATATTTCTATCCCAGATCCGATGGAAGGCCATGTTATGTTTGTCATCGATGAAAAGAAGGATGAGGCTATTGGGGTCATGACGAGAAAAAATTCTAGGGATATTTTCTTTTATACAAGTGGGATCAACTGTCCTCATGTTTTTTGAAATAATTTGAAGTCAATATTCGATAAGGTTACTGGAATTCAAGCGACATAGATAGAGAAAGAGTTTATCTCTCTAGAACCCCATTCATTTGGGAGGACTGAGACTATTTATCTTGTGTTAAAGAGATGGATTTGAAATTGGGTGAATATGGGAATTTTTTTCCAAATAAATATGGACAAATCATTGAGTTGGTCCTTATGAACATGAAGACACCATATGATGTGTTATGCTCCTCTTTTGTGCTAGTTGGATGTCACGCAAGGAAAACTGTGAGTATTTTTCCTTTGATAGTTTCTGTATTTTTTTTTATTAAGGGTAAACAAAATATTCTTGATGAAGGGAGGCTTAGTAGTGGACACTAGTATCACTTGCTAAAAGGAAAGGTAAATAAAAATGATAAAGAATGAGGTTGATTGGACACCCTAAATAAATGACATGAATGTATCAAACAACCTACTAAAGGAAGGGCCAATGAGTTTTATTCAACTAAGAATAATCAAAAGAAGAAAACCTATCACTATTGTTGAAAGGTGGGACTTCTGAAGAAAAACAACTAGAATAAGACAAAGGATTTGGAAGAAAAGGTCAAGCATCTTGAATGAGACGTATCGACTGGCCACTCAATCAACCAACATATAGATAATTTTACCTTTTTTGTCAGCACTTCCCATGCATTACATGCCCACACTACCCAAAATGAGTGGATCATTGATTATGGTTGTACTTGTCATATGGATAAGGATGCTTCTATGTTCTCTTCCTTAAGCGAAGATCCATAAATGAAAATTTACATAGCTGATGACTATTCCCTCATGGTCATTGAAAGTAGATATTTTGAATGTCTATATGGTAGAATTTCCAATTCCTATCATGTGCCTAGCTTAAGTGTGAATTTGTTGTCAGTTTCACAACTCACTCGGACTAGCAAGAATGTTGAGTTATGGTCATATCACTTTATCATAAAGGATCTGGGGCATGGGGATATGTTTGTTGATTCAATCTATCTTGATCCCAAATATTATATATACAACTTATGTGAGTCTCCAAGGCATGATTTTGAACCAACTGCATTTGTTGCTCAATCAATTACAAGTTGACTATGGCATGATTGAACTAGACATTTGAACATTTTAATTTTGAATATGATTGCAACAAATAATTTGGTTACTTTTCTCCCAAATATTGTTCAACCTGATGGTGTTTGTACAATATATGTGCTTAGAAATCATCCTCAGATGCCCTTTGATTTTGAGAAATCATGGTGATCATAGAACTGCGTGGAACTTGTTCATAGTGATCCCTATTGCATGAACAAACCCTCTTTAGCAGGTGTGAAGTATTTTTGAACCTTAATTGATTATTTTTCCATACTTACATGGGTACATATTTCTTGAAGAATAAGATTCACGTCTTTAAAATATTCAAGAAATTTAGGGCATTGGATGAGAAGCAATGTCACTGACCTATTAAATGTTTGAGATTAGATAATGATCGAGAGTATATGACTCGATAGTTTGAATATTACCTAGCACGTAATGGTATTTCTTGTAAAATATATGTCCCTCATATCCCCCAATAGAATTTCATAGTAGAGAGGAATAATAAGACAAGAATAATAAGACTTTAGTGGATATGGCTTGATTTCTAGTGCATAAAAAAGGCCTATTGACTAAATTTTGGGAAGAAGTTGTTTATTGTTCAAACTATCTGCTAAACCTTGTTTTGGCTAGATTTTTCATGAACATGACTCCAGTCAAGAAGATGCAAAAAAAAAATTCATCTTTCAGACACCTCAGAACAATTAGATGTGTTGCTTGTGCACATATCAATGATAACCGCTGGAGGAAATTGAATACAAAGAGTCATGCTTGCATGACCATGGGATATTTTGATTAATTAAAAGTGTATTGATTGTTTGACACTATCAAAATACAAATAATATTAAGAAGGAATGTACTATTTGATGAGAATACTTTAGTTATTAAGTTATTGAAATGTTCCTATGGTTTATTGCAAATTGATCCTTTATATATATTTTTAAGAAACTAGACCGATTGCACCTTCCTTTGAAGTTTTTATAATAGAGTCGATCTTTGTTATTAAGTTGACTGGTAGTCGGCCTTTTTATTTAACTAGTAGTCAACATACATTGAGATAAAATATCAATGCACTTGCTCGACTTCCTAAAAGCCACTTCCTAGGCTCACCAATGACTTGCTTACCTCGGTGGGATGCGACAACTATTGAAGTTGTTGGAATTGATGCTCATGATGTTAGTATTGGTTGGAAGACCCACAATAAAAAAACATGGGCGTGTTCCCCTAATGGATCATGTCCTTGAAACCTATGATCCTGACACCTATGTTGATGCTCAATATTTCCTGAATAGGATAATGTTATGTTCGTTGAAATTAATTCCCTACTAAAGAATAAGACTTTGGATTTAGTTCCCTAACCACCTGGAAATAATGTTGTAAAATGTTGATTGGTCTACAAGACCAAATTTACCTCTAGTGGTATTGTTGAACGTCACAAGGCTCATTTAATGGCCAAGGAATTATTTATGCAAGAAGGTATCAACTACACCAAAAACTTTGCTCATGTTGCAAGGATGGGCTTGTTGATTGATTATTTTGCTTTTTGCTTGGTTTGGATAGAAACTTCATCAAATGGATGTGAAAAGTTATTTTCTTCATGCCAATTTATTTGAGGAA
Source organism: Pseudotsuga menziesii (assembly GCA_001517045.1). NCBI lineage: Eukaryota > Viridiplantae > Streptophyta > Pinopsida > Pinales > Pinaceae > Pseudotsuga > Pseudotsuga menziesii. The sequence goes on along the minus strand of LPNX010256929.1, from coordinate 186,264 downwards.
ATATACATGGAGAAAACTCCTAGTTTTGTTGACTGAAGAAGTATGTGTATGATTTGAAGCAAGACCCACGTGCTTGGTATGAAGATATTGATCATTTCTTCATCAACCTTGGATTCAAATGTTGTGAATCTCATCATAACATTTATGTATTACATTTTTATGGTGATACCTCAATTGTGGCATTGCATGTTGATGATTTAGTAATAATTGGAAATGATGTCGACTTAATTTTGACTTTGAAGAAACAACATGAAGATACCTTTGAAATCATTGACCTTAGTCTTTTGCATTTCTTTCTAGGAATTCAAGTACTTCAAATGAATGATGGTATCTTTCTTTCTCAATCCAAATATGATTTGCATATGTTGAAACACTTCAAGATGGACAACTATAAGTCATGTGCTACACCTTAATAGTTGGGAATTAAATTTTCTAAGGATTGTGACTCTCCCTGTGTTGATGCCACTCTTTATAGACAGTTGGTTGATAACTTGATTTACTTAACTCATAGTTTACCTAAACTTCCCTTTGTTGTTAATGTGGTTTCTCGGTTCATACAAGATCCCAAACAAATCCACTAGAATTTTCTAAATTGAATTGTTCAATATATTAAGGGAACTTATATATTTGAAATCAAATATTGTCACAATATAGACCTACTAGTCAGTTTTATTAATTCTGACTAGGTTGGTGGCATTGACAACTGGAATTCCACTTTTGACTATGTGTTTCAATTGAGTTATGGACCCTTGGTATGGTCGTGTAAGAAATAGAAGGTAGTCTCTATTTTGAGTATAGAAAGGAAATTTGGATTCGTCATCTTTTGGAAGAGCTTGGATTTCCTGTTCATGCCTCAAATGTTATTGTTTTGATAATTAGAGTGCAATTCCACCTCCTAAATATCCAGAGTGTTGAGATGATGGGGATGGGGGTGTTGGAACCCATATTTATGTAGATTCATCACACATATAGATATTCTGGAGACAATCAATCAAAAACTACAGTCAATTGTTAGAATAGTTGATTGAAGGCTCAATTGAGTGATCGATTGGAGAGTCAATGAAGCAGTGATCATCATGACTAAAGCAGATGACTAATCAAAAAGACAGTGCAATCTTTCAGGAAATGTTTGGAACCGACGACCCTTAATTGTGGACTAGATCACCCCCAACTTAAGGAATCTTTTTGGATCTAAAGACTAAAAGAATGACCCTATGGGTTGTATTAACATGGGAAAATGTTGATTTATGATTATTCATTGTGATGTTTTGATCATAATGCTCTATGCTTTGGTGCTATAAATGTTGTATTTAGACACTACCTCTCGCCTTTGAATACCCTTATCCCTTCTATTATTTTATGTATGCCTTGTGTTCAAAAGGTTTTCCCAATAATAGGTTGTCAGCTCTCTGTCCATGTTCTCATATTTTTGACACATGTTTCCCTGAGGCTCTTGGATGGAGATGATTTTGTTGTGATGATGATTATTGATCATCGTGTTGTGGAAAAACCAAGTATTTCTCTCAATTTCTTTAATCTACCTAACCCTTGTCTTTTTCCTCTAGAGAGTCTCCTCTTGTCTTTCCCTTAAATCACTTTGACTTTGAAGAGAGGCCTCTTCATCCTTTAATTGTTTGGTTCTCCTCTCAATGATAATATTATGTTGGATTTGTTCCATTTTTTCTCTAGAGCTTGTTTAGCCTAGAAAATATTTTTTTTTAATTATTTATTCCAGGTTTTAAGGCATTGGTTTAGGTTCTTTAGCCTTTATTAGAACTGATACATTTTGTTTCCCTAAGAATCTCTGTCTCTTTCCACCATTGGGTGATGTTGTTTTGAAAGTCGAGATTTTACAGAATTTTTAAAATTGCAAGGGGAAAATTCTGGGGCAGTATTTTGTATTTGAGGTGAGAGTAATAGACTAGTGATTCAATCCCGTACATGGTCTAGTTTGGAATACACTTGTTGAGAGAATTCTTTGTGATTATTCCAATTAAATATCCCACTAAGGTTTTCAACATTGAATAGGTCAAGTGATTGAATAACCTCCCTAAAGAGCTCATGTGAATAAGTTTTCCATATTTATTTTTTGTGGATCCCACATAATCGTTATTCCCTCGCTATTTCTCATGCATCAACAATCCTTATCTGACTATGTTTCCATTGGTATCTACCTATTTGCATGAGCAATTCACTAGAACATTTAGTTTCATGCATCATAAAGATATTAGGTTTTTAAAATTGAAATTTGTTTCTAAGTATTAATTGTTTACATTTCATGTTGATGACTCTTATGTTCCATGAGATAATATTCATGATTGATTTGATTAGGAGGCGATGAAAAACATGTTTGTCATTGAATCCTATAGTCTCGATTAGATGAGCTTTTATCCTAGGGTTTTTATTTTGGGTTGTTGGATTCCTAATTTGCACCTTTTGGCTCCCTCATATTGTTGTGGATCTATTGATTGGGCATTTTGATTTGTATCGAAAGAATATTTCAGAGATTCATCCCTTTGTTCCATAATATCTCCTCACTATTAAGAGCTTCAAAATTGTTGGTTGTGTGTAGCCCTATCACGATGCTTGGAATATCTTGTTCCTTCCTTGTCTATGCCTATTACTGACAATGGTGAATCCATGTTAGTCCATATTCATCTCTTTCTTGCAATATGATATTTTTTTGTTGAGAGGGAAGTCTTGAAATGAATGGCCATGCTCATGACAACGTTGAAAACATAATGGTATGTGCTCGTAATCAATGGTTTGGAACCATTCTTTATCATGTTAGTTTAGGCTAATTGATTATGGAAAATCCTAGAGATGTTCATATTGAGACACATCTAGGCATATGATGTATATCTACCTTGTTTAGTAGTATGACAATATTTAACAAAGGTTAATAGGGTTTTCTTGATGCATATGATGGTTTGCTTGTCCTAATACTCATGTGAAAGGGAGTATAGCCTAATCCATACTGGAGCCATGATGAAATATTCTTTTTCAATATTGAAGTTCTCTTTCTAGTAGCACACATAAAGCCCTACTAAATTGAAGAAATAGGGCTTGTTTTCAAATACCCATTCTCTATCTTCTGGGCTAATGAGTAGTGTTGCAAAAAACCCCTTCGATCCATGTTTCAGATCCTTTTGCCTCTTTTCTCTCCATTTTTTTTATTCACCAAGTAAGGGCCTTCTCTATTAGCTAGAAGCCCATAAACTTTCCAATGATCACAATGTCATGTTTATATTGTCTATGTGCACCTATCTTGTTCAAGGTAACTTCATATTTGGGAATGGTTTTGTGATTGGTATTCAATGGCTCATATTCTTTTAGCTTGCGCTAGATTTCCCACCCTCAACAACTTCTTTTGGTACCTTGTCTCTCTGACTGCGGTTCCCTTCTGTTGATGTATTTGTAACTTTGGAAGATATTATGTTGTATATTATCATTGTATGTTGTTGTACCCCCATTGGAGATGTGTTTACCTCTTTGAGGGATGTCTTGATTGTGTCTATACCTTGAGGTACAACCTCCATTGTAAGTCGTGGAAATAGTCCCCAGTGTAACATCATGTAATGTGTATTTGGAGTCTCTCTAGGAGAAGTCGGCCCTGTTAGGAAGACAAGTCGGCCCCAATCATGTATTTGATCAGTGACTTGATTAGTATAAATAGGGAGGTGCTATCCCTCATTTATACACACCACACACTCTCAATTTTGCATGAGAGAGAAGGTGAGACAAAGGGAGGAGATATGGATAGTTGGTGTATACTTCTTATTACTGATTTTTATCATCTTACTATTCTGAGAAAGTTTGTGGGGTTTTCTCCTTTATGGTTTCCCCAATGAAAATATTTGTGTCTTGTGTATCTACTATATCTCATGCATTTTGTTGTACTTGTTATTCTTTTAGACAAAGATCCTAATTAAGCTAATGAGATCTAGAAAAACTAACATGGTATTAGAGCTTCTCTGAAAGAAGGCACAGCGCAACTATGGGAAACTAGGGCTTCCTAGTTAAAGGTGTTATATCCAAAAATCATCAAGACAATAGGTCTAGGATAACTCACCTCAGTAGGGCAAATCTTTTGGTGGAAGCAGTTTTAGATTTGGAGAAGTTTCATTTTTTACCCTGTCACTGGTGCTGGGAGAAACTAGGGCATCAAGTTTCAGAGGCTTCCCACCTCAGTTTTCAGAAAGTGACGTTGTTGAGAAAAATGTCTTAAGGAGGTGCATCTTTTTGTCCAAACAGAATCCCCAAACTCCAAGTTTGGAAAATTAGGGTTTCTCTAACAAACCCTAGGTCGACCAGCTCTGGAACCAGGCCAGACACCTCAAATTGGTAAGATCTAAATATTTTCTATTTCCATTTAAGGTTCTCATTTGAAATGATGAGTCACCATACTCAACTTGAGGACATGCTTGGAGGGGCTGATAACTTCCGGGGATGGAAGTAAAGAATCTCCATGATCCTTAAAGAGAATGATTTGGATGAATATATCACTGGAGAAGTTCTAGAACCAGAGGAAGATGAGGTTAAGGATGCTCATAAGAGAAGCATGGATAAGGCTAAGAGAATCATTACAGATTCTATTAAGGATCACCTCATCCCCCATGTGTCTTCATTCAATACATCGAAGTAAGTATATGATGCTTCGACAAAGATGTTCAAAGGAAAGAACATCGACTAGAAGATGACTTTGAGGAACTAGTTGAAGAATGTGAAGATACATAACTTTAAGACCATACAGTCTTACATCACAAGGGTTGCTTAGATCAAAGAAAAACTTGAAGCGGTTGAAGAGAATGCCAAAAGAGGAATTGTAATGACTACCTTGAATGGTCTCCCTATATCATGGGACTCATTTATTCAAGGAATTTGTGCAAGAAGGATGTTGGTATCTTTCAACAAACTCCAAGAAGAATGTGCACAAGAAGAAGCTAAAGTCATGACAAGAGAAGAGAACATGGGAGAAACTGAAGATCAATATCTCAAGGTGCACACCAGGAAGAAATTCAAGAAGAAAGAGAAGAAGGAAAACTTTCATCACAACAAGAAGAAAGACAAGAAACAAAAGAAGACCAAGAGAGATACTTCCAATGTTTGATGCTATACTTGTGATGAAAAGGGACACTTTGCAAGAGATTGTCCCATCAGGAAAAAGAGACACCATGTTCATATTTCCAAAGATGATGAACCCAAAAAAAAGAGATTCAAAAGGGAGAAGGATGATTGAGATGAAGAATATGTGCTAATATCAAGACTTACTAGCACTATCTCACATGAGAGAAATGATTGTCTTGTGGATAGTGGAGCATCTAAACATATGACGGGATACAAGGAATCATTCGTTAATATGTCTGAACATGAGTCATCTCACAAGATGAAACTTGGGGATGATTACGAATGCCCCATAAATAGGATTGGAGAAGCTTCATACAAGCTTGACTCTAGGAAATATTTGAAGATGAAGGATGTGTTATATGTTCTAGGATTGAAGTATAATCTTCTCTCCATTTCTGCAATAGATGCAAAAGGAATTAGGGTTTCTTTTCTCGATGGCCAAAATTTGATGTGGCCCAAAGGAAAGACAATAGAGGATGCAACAATGATTGGAGAAGAAGACGAAGGATTGTGCAAACTAAAGGGAAAACCTGAACAAGAACTAGTTCATGAGTCAATTGAACCAGGTGAACTATGGCACAGAAGGCTTGCACATGTGCACTAAAGAGCACTACCAATGGCAAGAACAACAGTCTCAAGATTGCTAGAGATCCAAGCAAAGCATGAAGGCATTTGCAAAGGATGTGCACAAGGAAAGAATGTGAAGAAGACATTTCCCAGCAGTGAGAGAAAAGCTAAAGGAATACTGTAGATAGTACACTCAAATGTATGTGGACCCATGTCTTTAATCTCATTAAGTGGGTATGTGTACTATGTTTCCTTTATAGATGATTTCTCATGTAAAACTTGGATATATTTATTGAAAGGAAAAAATGAAGTTTTCAGTAAGTTCAAGGAAAATAACTCCTTGGTCAAGAACAAAACCGATAGGAAGATCGAGACTCTACGATAAGATAATGGCAGAGAATTCACCTTGGAATAATTCAAGGAACTCTGCAGAGAATATGTAAGATGGAGTTGAGCACTCCGTAAAATCCTTAGCAGAATGGGGTTATGGAAAGAAGGAATCGAATCATCATGGAAGTAGGAAAGGCTATGTTGCATGGCTAGTATCTTCCTATGCACCTTTGGGCAGAGGCATCAAGAACAGTTGTGTATGTACACAACCATACTCCTCATCAAGTAATTGACAATAAGAGTCCTAAAGATACTTTCTCATGAAAGAAACCAGAAGTCATCCATATGAGAATATTTGGCTGCTCGGTGTACATACATATCCAAAAGGAGAAAAGGCCCAAGATCAATCCTTATAAGAAGAAGGGTATATTCGTAGGATACAATGATACATTAAAGGCCTACTGAATATACTTTCGAGGATTCAAGAACATCGACATTAGTAGAGATGTAACCTGTAATGAAGACTCAACATACTTCAGATCTAGGAGGACACTTATTCAAGAGGTCGAGGAACCTGAAGAGATGAGAGTCTGAGATATGGAAATTGGAGAAGCAATTCCAGAGGACCATGAAGATCATGACATGACAAAACCACAAGATCCAGTAGAGACATTCGTTGAAAAGGACTACCACAAGAGGAAACCAACATGGGCATAGGATCTCATACGAGAAGACGAAAGGTATGGCGCTCCATAAGGAATAGATAGAGAGAGAAAAAGGGGAAATCCATAGAATAGCTATGCAGCTCTTCTATGTGACATCATTGACATAGAATCTTCCACCTATGAAGAGGCTACATAAAAGAAAGAATGGAAGGATGCTATGATCGAAGAATATCAGTCGATCATGAAGAAATATGTTTGGGAGATAGTTTTGAGACCGAAGAAGAAGTCTATCGTGACTTCGAAGTGGATCTACAAGATCAAGCATGCTGCAGATGGCAGCATTGAGAAATACATGGAAAGGTTTGTAGCACGAGGCTTGTCACAGAAAGAAGGCATAGACTATGAAGAGAAATTTTCACCCATGGTGAGGTACACTTCCATTAGGACCATACTTGCATTAGCAGCAGTCATGAAGTGGAAAATACATAAGATGGATGTCAAGACAACTTTCTTGAATGGTATAGTCGAGGAGGAAGTGTACGTGGAATAACCACTGGTATTCGAGACACATGAAAGGAAGACCCATGTGTGCAAATTGAAAAAGGCCTTGTATGGATTGAAACAAGCACCGAGGACATGGTATGACATGATCGATAACTTCCTGGTGAGCTTAGGATTTATCAAGAGTAAAGTAGATTCCAACCTTTACTTTAATATTGAAGACGGAAGACCAGTGATGCTCCTACTATATGTCAATGACTTGTTTCTAACAAGCGAAGATGAACTCATTAAAGATGAAAGGAAGAGACTTGCTACAAAGTTCAAAATGAAATACCTAGGTATGATGCACTAATTATTAGGCATGGAGGTGTGGCAGAGTGCAGGTGGGATATTCCTTGGTCAAGGAAAGTATGCAATGGATATTTTGAAGTGATTAAAAATGTTGGACTACAAGGAAATAACCACACTTATGGCATCTAACTTGAAGCTTCTGAGCGATGCTTCATCTGAGATGGTTGATGCCACGATGTATCACTAAATGATTGTCTCATTAATGTATCTGACGAATATGAGACCATACATATGCTTTGCGATGCACACCCTGAGCCATTTCTTGACGGATCTGAGATATGTTCACTTGATAGTTGCAAAACATATACTGAGGTACCTAAAAGGTATAGTAGAATATGGGCTCAAATCTGATGCGAATCATAAGATTAACCTATATGGTTATGTTGATCCATATTGGGCAGGTAACGCCACTGATAAGAAGAGCACCTTGGGTTACTACTTCAGTTTGGGATCCGGCATGATCTCCTATTTTGGCAGGAAGCAATCATGCATGGTGCTAAGTACAATCGAAGCAGAGTATGTTGCCACTTGCTTGGCTAGTTGCGAGGAAGTGTGGCTTGGAAAGCTATTGTCTGACTTGTTTGATATCCATTTGGATGTGACTTGTATCTTCTACAACAATCAGAGTTGCGTGAAGCTGTCAAAAAATCATGTGTTCCATGACAAGTCTAAGCACATCGAGATCAAGTTCCACTATATCAGGGATATGGTGCATAGAGGAGAAGTGAAGCTCTAGTACATGGAAACAGATGAGTAGATATACGATGTGTTGAACAAGCCTTTAGAGATAGTGAAGTTCGGGTAGTTTAGAGAAATACTTGGTGCAATCCAGAAAGAGACATCTCAAAAGAGGGAGTGATGTGTTCTAGCATAGCTGGAGAGACAGGTTGTCTGAGTGTAAAATCCCAACGAAGATCGTAGGTTGATCAAATATAATTAGTCCTATAGATTATGCTTGGATATAATAAGTCATGCATAAGATCATAGGTTATCCTTGGATGTAATCAATCCTTATATGTTTCTATGATAGAACTTACGCAAGCATAGTATCTCACATGGGAAAAGAGACAGGTTGTCTGAGCGGGAAAAATACTGGTGAAGCAAGATGCTCAAAGATAATCATTTATGTAGGTTTTCCTCGGATGTAATCAGTCTTGGTGAAGCTCGCAGGTTATCCTTGGACGTAAATCGTCCCGTGACAGGTTATTTGAGTGTAAATATAAGCCTTGGCTTGGTACATAGGTTACTTGAATGTAATAAGTCATGTGGGTTGTTTGAGTGTAAAATGAGTCCTGGCGTGGTACACAGGTTACTCAGATGTAATACGCCCCAAAGTTTTTTTGGACAGAAAAGATTCTAGACGCGTGTTATTTAGATGTAATTAGTCCTTGAAGTTGACCTAGAATGTAAAAGGTCATGATCTAGCAAGTTGTTTGGTCAGAATATGTCCTAACATATATATATATATATGTGTGTGTTCCCATGTTGAGATGATAAGGTCACGAAGCACACTAGGTGCACCTATGCAGTTCTCCTCTTCTTGTAGAACGTAGGTTGACTGTGGATTCTCTGTGTGCTCTATTTTTTTGTTTTGTGTAGGACAAAAGAGATGATATGGATACGACGAGATGAAGGTAGAAGACACAGGTTATTATCGTGGCAGTGTAAAGAAGGCCTTGGACAGTCCCTATGAGATGGATTGATCGAGATGTGATGAAGACCTGGTTGAGGATTGGGCCTACAACCAACATGAAAAAGGGATGGTTCTATAGAAACAACTGATGACAGATAGTATCGTTCGATGATCAATAATAAGAATATGATGGAAGAAGCTATGATGATGACTCTATGACTCTGTGATGATGACTTCGAGATGAAGAATTCACCATATGTGATGATGACTCTGAGATGAAGAATTTCACCATATGTGATGATGACTCCGAGATGAAGAATTCACCATATGTGATGATGACTATGGAAGAGAGAGAATACCTTCCTATTTAAGAGGGAGTGTTGATGTATTTGTAACTTCAGAAGATATTTTAATGTATATTATCATTGTATGTTGTTGTATCCCCATTGGAGACGTGTTTACCTCCTTGCGAGATGTCTTAATTGTGTCTAGACTTTGAGATACAAGCTTCGTTGTAAGTCAGGGAAATAGTCCCTAGTGTAACATCATGTGAAGTGTATTTGGAGTCTCTCTAGGAGAAGTCGACCCCATTAGGGAGACAATTCAACCCTAGTAAAGTATTTGGTGAGTGACTTGATTTGTATAAATAGGGAGGCACTCTCCCTCATTTATACACACTAGACACTCTCAAGTCCGCATGAGGGGGAAGGAGAGACACAGGTAGGAGAGATATATAGTCGCCGTATACTTCTTATTACTGGTTTTGATTATCTTACTATTATGAGGAAGTTTGCAGGGTTTTCTCCTTTATGGTTTCCCCGATGAAAATTTGTTTGGGTACACAGGGTACTCCCAAAAGACCGAACACCTTCAGCAACCGCTTCACACAAATAGATCACAGATCAACACACCGATGTTTTTCACGTCATTAAAACCCTCGAGAGGGAAACAGTCAACGTCCCCAGCCAAATAGCTACTTGGAGCAATTTATTATGCAAAAGAAAGAAAGTTACATATGAGCTTCTCATAATCGATCAACTAGCCAAGGACCCTCTATGCTCTTTAAATAGAGATCATAGACCAATCGGGTGCTAAGCCACGGATCAATGGTAGGTATGATCTAAGAGAAGTTGAACCGTCAGATCACTCTATGTCTAGAACATATCGTGACCATTGAATTAGAATATTTACAAATGCATACTAATGTATACTAAAGAAACACACTTTTACCTAACGGATATATTACACAAGTTGATCTTAACTAACTCCTAAGTGTCTAAATATCCTAACATCCCCCCTTAAGAACAACTTGGGATATGATTGAAGCATTTACAAAAGTGACACTATCAGGATAAGGAAGGAGGCATTAGAGCCTATCCCCCCTTAGGACACATTCCTGAACTCCTAACATAGACTGAAGTTTAGAAAACTTCGGTTCTGTAAGAGAGTTGGTGAAGATGTTTGCAACTTGATCATCTATAGGGCAATAGAGCACTTCAATAACACGATCATGAACAAGATTTCTAATGAAGTGCATGTGTAGCTCAATTTGTTTGTTGCGTTGATGTAGAACTGGATCTTTGGCAAGCTTGATGGCACTTTGATTGTCGCACCAAAGTGGAGTAGGATTTTGTTGCTCGAATCCAAACTATGAAATCATTTGTCGAAGCCATAAAGCTTCCTAACTGTCATGAACTATGGCTCGATATTTTGCTTCTGCTGAAGAAAGAGAAATAGCTTGTTGTTTCTTACAAGCCCAAGTGACATGTCCAGATCCCAGACTAAAAACATAACCTACAGTAGACTATCGATCATCAGGATCGCCGGCCCAATCTAAATCAGTGAAACCAACCAACAAAGGTTTCCCCCCTGTATTGTAATGAATCCCAAACTGAATTGTACCTCGAATATATCGAAGTATTCTTTTTGCTGCTTTCTAGTGACTTTCATGAGGAATTTGCATATAACAGGAAACACGACCAATGAAAAAGGAAAGGTCAGGATGGGAATGAGTCAAGTACAAAAGACTGCCAACAAGATGACAATACAAGGTGGCATCTACTTCAGGGGAAGTACAAGTGGTAGAAAGTTTGACTCCAGACTGGAAGGGAGAAGGGGCTGGTTTGCAATCTTCCATGTGGAAGCGACGAAGAAGGTCATAAACATACTTACACTGGGAAAGAAAGATTCCTTCTTTGGTTTGCAAGACTTGGAGACCAAGAAAATAATGCAAATGTCCTAAGTCTGACATTTCAAAATTTTGCTTAAGACTGGATTTCACATGGGTTATAAGGTTAGGGTCACTACCAATAAGGATAAGATCATCAACATAGAGAACAAGTATGATGAGATGGTTTCCTACTTTCTTGGTATAGACATCGGGGTCAGAATGGCATCTAGAAAAACCAGTGTCAAGGAGAAAGCTATCCATTTTGGCATACCAAGCTCTAGGAGCTTGCTTAAGGCCATATAAAGATTTCTTAAGGAGACAAACAAGGCTAGAGTTATTCTGAACATATCCAAGAGGTTGTTCCATGTAAATTTCCTCATGTAAATCACCATGTAAGAAGGCAGACTTGACATCCATTTGATGGACTTCCCAATTATGTAAGGCTGCAAGGGAAAGAACAAGGTGGATGGAGTTCATTTTTGCTACAGGGGCAAAGGTTTCATTGTAGTCAATCCCTTCAACTTGGGAAAAACCTTTGGCAACTAACATTGCCTTAAGTCTTTCAACACTTCCATCTAATGCATACTTAGTTATGTAGACCCATTTACATATGACAAGTTTTCTTCCTTTGGGAAGAGGAACAAGATCTTAAGTATCGTTCGCCATTGAGGAATGATATTCTTCATCCATAGTTGCATCCCAATCTGGATTTCCTGAAGCTTCTACAAAAGTTTTTGGATCATGATTCTTAGAAACTTGAGCCAAAAGAGAAGAGCCTCACTCAAACTAAGAACGTATTCGACGTTGATCTCTAGGATCACCGGCAAGATCACCAGCTGCTTCACGTGTTGAATGGACCCATCGAGGAAGTATTGGTGCTGGTGCAATTGGAGGAACATGAGCAGGCGAAGGTGGATCTTCATCCTCATTGTTATCATTAGAAACTGGAGTTGGAAACCTGTCAAGGAAGCTGGAAGAAGAAGAAGAAGAAGGCACAATCATCGAATCAGGCTCACAGGCCAAAGATGGCACACCCGCCAAGTTAGGCTCGCAGGCCAAGATATTTTCATCAAATTTAACATATCTTCTAATGATTATATCATGAGAATGTGGCTAAAGAAGTCTATAAGCTTTTACATCTTTAGAATATCCAACAAATATGCACTTTTCACTTTTAGGCTGCAATGCTTTCTGTTTTTCATCCAGAATGTGAACCCATGCTTCAGAACCAAACACACGAAAGTGACTTACATCTGGTTTAATTTTACTCCATGCTTCTTTCGGTGTTATACCTTGTAAAACTTTAGTGGGTGTGCGATTAACTATGTAATTTGCACAATTTTACTCCATGCTTCTTCCGGTGTTATACCTTGTAAAACTTTAGTGGGTGTGCGATTAACTATGTAATTTGCACAATTTATGGCCTCGGCCCAATATTGAAGACTTAGTCCCTTAGATTGGATCATATAATTAGCCATTTCTTTTAAAGTGCGGTTCTTCCATTCAGCCACACCATTTTGTTGTGGTGTATATGGAACAGCGTGCTGTTGTTGGATTCCTTGTTCAGTGCAAAAAATAGTGAACTTGTTGTTAACATATTCTCCTCCATTGTCAGATCTTAACTTAATAATTTGATGACCATATTGTTTTTCAACAAGGGTCTTGTAGGCCAAGCACATGTTAAATACTTCGCTCTTACGTTTTAGGAGGTAAACCCAAGTGCCTCTGGAGTAGTCATCAATGAAGGTTAAGAAATATTTGAAACCAAAAAATGAAGCAGATGGAAGAGGGCCACACAAGTCACTATGCGCAAGCTCCAAGGGAACCGAGGTGTGCCAAGAGGCACGTTTGTCAAAACTGTCCCGATGATGTTTTTCGAGTACACAACCAGAAAAAACACCATCCTTGCAAGATACCAGCGGAAGACCAGTCACCATATTGTCTTTACATAGTTGTTGCAATGAGCGATAATTTAAGTGACCAAATCGCTCATGCCAAAGTCTGCTCAAGTTATCACTATGAGCAACAAAAACTGAAGGAAAAGGTGATGACCCAAAGTTGTTAAATTTGTACAACCTGGTAATATCATCAACAGTTCCAGTAGCAAGGACATTTTGAGGATTTTTAAAATCCTTGATTACAACTTGGTGAGGTGTAAACGTCACAGTTTTATGTTCACCTAAATGAGTAATTTGATAGACTGATAACAAATTGCAGGAAATTTTTGGAACACATAGTTCATCACTAAAATGACCATTTTCTACTGGAACTGTTCCAGATCCTACAACACTTAGAGATCTATCATCACCAACAAATATTTGTTTGGTGTTACATTCATGCATAGTAGAAAAGATGGCTTTATCCTTAGCCATATGATAAGATGCTCCAGAATCAATGAGCCATTTAATTGAAGTAGAAGAAGAAGATGCGGTATAAGAGTATCCATAAGCACAAAGTGCATGTCCATGAGAAGTAGATTTTGAAGACGAATCTAGGCTGATGTGGTGCTTCTTCATTGCCGCTTCTAAGGATGTCATCTTCTTAAAACACTTAGATTCATCATGGTTATCTTTCCCACAAAAATTGCAATGACGCTCAGTCTTCTTTCTTTTTTGCTTGTATCCTTTGTCATTTTTTAAAGGAGCTGACTGAGAGGGTTTGGGACCCTTGTTGTTTTGCTTATTATTGTGAAAATTCTGTTTCTTGGGAGGCTTGGACTTTTCTTTATGTTGGGACAATAAAGCTTTCCCAGATGTATCTGCATTGTTAATTATTCCAAGATGAATGAGCTTATCTTGCTCTCTAATTAAGGAATCACAAAATGATTCAAGACTAGGCTCTTGATAGCTGGCTACAGTCAAGGATTCTTTCATGGAATAGAATGTAGATACAAAAACAGAATATGCAGGTCCAAGTTTGGAAAGAATATGACAAATACATTGTTTGTCTTCTTTCTTAATCTTGCATTCTGCACATAATAGTCTAAGAGTTTTATACTTAGATAAATAGTCTTGAATACATGAAAAATCATTTGAATTCAAGGAAATCAACTCATTCTCAAGTTGATGACCTCGAATTTCATTGTGTTTACCAAACATAGATTCCAACTTTTCCCAAGCTTTATCAGGTTCATCAATTTCAAATATGTGGAAACGTAAATCAATAGAGATTGACATCCCAATCAATCCACAAGCTTCATCACATCTATTTGCCCATTTAATTTTCTTATCATCATCAATGGGTTCTGTTTCTTTCCCTGAGGTTATCCTGAAAAGTCCCCTACTTCGTAGAACATCCTCCATACAAGATTTCCATGAGAAATAGTTAGAATTTATAAGTATAGTATCATAAGGGGTAGCAATACTGTAAAATAATGGCTGAAAGAATGGAAACTAATTATTTGGATGCAAAGAGCTCGAAAAAATATGCGGTTTTTAAAAAAACGGCACTTAAAACTGATTCCGGATGATGAAGTTATGTTTGATCAAAGAAAATGTTGAAGATGTCCCCAATAATGACATGGCAAATATTAACTTGACCAACTAAAAAAAAGAAGCCCCCTCTTCGCACGATCAACCTTTGACAATCACTTTTACAATAAAGTTGCTTTGAAGTGAATCATTTTTGTAGAATAAGTGATGTTCACTTTTACAATAATGTGACTTTTGAAATAGTGCGGCAATAAATTAAAAGACTTAAGTGACTTACTTTTATTTTATTTTTATTAATGTGAGATGCACTTTTATAATAAAGTAACTTGAAAATAGAATGTACATGCACTAAAAAGTAGCTTGATAAGACTTGAACTCAAGACTTATCAAGGTGTAAAGCAACTTTGGACCAAGTGAGCTAAGTTTAAAAGGTTCATAAAAATATGGAAAGAGGAATGGAGTTTTTTTTTTATACTCTTCTTTCTCGTTTTCCGTGCTTGCTTTCTTTTCCTGTAAATCACCAAAAAAAAACGAAAAACAAAAGCAAAAAAAACTTTTTTCCACACAATGGGGTTAGATCTTAGTTAGCTTACCCAAAAAGTCTATGTTTTCAAGTTTTCTCATTATTTCGGATTTACCATGATCACACAAGCTGCACGGCAAAGAGCATACGTAGCCGAGAAGACAAGAAAAAAATTTCACTTACTATTTCTGATTCGCCACAATCGCACAAGGTGCACGGAAAAGAGCATACGCAGTCAGGGAAAACAACAGTCCGAGACTAAAACATAAAAGATCTAATAATAAACTGATAAAATATGAGAGATTTAAAAAAAAATCCGTCGCTGTAACATTATACCTTCAGATTTGCCGAAACGGGTGTTTCTGGAGCAAACGAAAATGGTTTTCGGTGAAATGAAAACTATTTTCCAATGGAAACGGTGCTCCAGACACAATGGAATAGCTCCCACAGGACACAAATGAACAGAAAATTCAGAACCAAAAACCCTTTCAAAGTTTCGACAACACCGGTTCCAGATCTTGATCAAAACCGAAAGTGACTCTTCATAAAAGCTCTGATACCATGTTCGGGTACATAGGGTACTCCCAAAAGACCGAACACCTTCAGCAACTGCTTCACACAAATAGATCATAGATCAACACACTGATGTTTGTCATGTCGTTAAAACCCTTGAGAGGGAAACAGTCCACGGCCCCAACCAAATAGCTACTTGGAGAAATTTATTATGCAAAAGACAGAAAGTTACATATGAGCTTCTCATAATCGATCAACTAGCCAAGGAACCTCTATGATATTTAAATATAGATCATAGACCAATCAGGTGTTAAGCCACAGATCAATGGTAGGTATGATCTAAGAGAAGTTGAACCGTCGGATCACTCTATGTCTAGAACATATCGTGATCGTCGGATTAGAATATTTACAAATGCATACTAATGCATACTAAAGAAACACACTTTTACCTAACGGATATATTACACAATTTGATCTTAACTAACTCCTAAGTGTCTAAATATCCTAACAAAATCTAAATGTCTTCTGTATCTGCTATATCTTATGCATCTTGTTGTACTTGTTATTATTTCAGACAAAGATCCTAATTAAGCTAAAAAGATCTAGAAAAACTAACACCTTCCCCTCTCGTTCTGAGATCATTCTCCGTTTTTGGATCTTTACTAGGGCCTCTATGAATAGGTGATTTACCATTTTTGCTTGTTTCTAGGGCTAGTTTGTAGGAGGGAGTGGAGCTCCCTCCCCTTCTTAGTGTCATTCGAGTTTCCAAGCAACGTCGCCCCTTCAAATTATGCAAACCCTGAAGACCCTAATTTGTCCCTCCAACATAAATGAGAAATATTTTAGTCATACAAATGTTTCAATAATCCAATAAATAGTAATGGAAATATATTGACTATTCATTGGGATCAAGGTAATGACTCTTAATTGTTGGAAATAATCCCAACTACCCGCTTTTAATATGTTGCTTGTACAAAGTCCTCTATGGATGCCATTGCATGTAATCAATCTCAACTATGCCCCTACACCCTACATTTAGGACAATCATTGATTCAAAATCATACCCCCATACCCTATATTTAGAACAATCATAGATTCAAAATCATACTTTGCCCATACTAAAACTGGCTAAACCATTAAATGTGATAAATCAATTTGTGTTGGTTTTCTGTTCCATGTATATACACGGGCTTTGACAGTTGTTAAATGTGCCTTTTTAAACTAAGAAACATAGAAGAAAAAGGAGAGAAATAGATGAGTATGTCTCTTATAAGCTAGTGTCAAGAGAAGAGGGGACTTTGTTATGTGTTCAGGACGATTGAATGAGCAACATATATGTATTTTGTTCAAAATAATATGTTTATATATATAGTCTATCCTCTATTTTATCCGTATTATTAGTTTCTCTATGTTTTATTTATATTCTCCTCTGCCTCTCTTGTTCACCTAGTATCAGAGTTGAAGGTTTTTCCTTCTATATATTTGTTGCATTTATTAGCAGCCATTAATGGCATCCACATCTAGAGCATCTTTCTCTAGATGCTCCATATGCTCTAGAAAGATGCTCTGTTACTAGTAAAAATAATGAATATTAGTCTTTGACCATGAAAGATCTTTTTATATCTCAAGATGTTTGGGAAATTGTTGAAAAAGGATACACAAAACCTCCAAATGAAGCAACATTCATCACACTCACATAGGCAGAAAAAAGATATTTTAAAAGAGAAAATGAAGAAAGATGGAAAATCCCTCTTCTACATTCATCAATCCATGCATGAGAGCATCCTTCCTCGAGTAGAAGCATACAAGCAAGCAAAAGATGCATGTGATACTCTCCAAAGAGTGTATCAAGGTAAATACAAAGTTAAAACTAAAAAAATCCAGTTGCTTAGAAGATATTGTGAGAATATGAATACAAAAGGTTTAGATTCTATAGAACCATTTTGAACATATGTTGTTGGGCTTGTGTATCAAATAAGATCACATGGGGAAAATATAGAAGAGACTTTAATAGTCGAAAAAATGCTTAGAGTTTTTCCTTCTAAGTTTGATCCTTTAGTTGTTGCTATAGAGGAAACTAAGGATTCAACTTAGATATAATGGTTGAGTTTCATGCCTTTGAGATAAACCATGAATAGAGGTTGAATAGATCACATACCTCCATATAAAATGCATTCTCATCTCAGGCTTCAATAATCCATAAAAGAGGAAGAGGTAGAGGTAGATTCACTCCTAGGGGTAGATGAAGAAACACATTTAGAGGACGTAGGAATAGTCCTGCAAACCAAGGTGGAAGAGGACATAACCAAGATCACTCTCATAATCATTCAATTGATCAAAGAAAAAACAAGTCACGCATTCAATGTCATTATTGTAAGAGGTGTGGTCACTACTATTTTGAATGTAGAAAGAAACAATATGATTAAGGAAAATAAAATCAAAATCTCCAAGAAAATTCTACAAAAGGTTCTATGTTTATGCATGCACAAAGATTGTTGAAGCAATTTCTACAAAATCATCAGTTGAATGCAATATGGTTCAAGAGAGTCCAAATGATATTTGGTATTTAGATTCTGGCTTAGCAATCATATGTTTGGAAATCTAGAGTTATTTTCTAGCTTGGATAAATCAGTAACTTCAAATGTTGCTCTTGGGAACAATAATCAAGTGAATGTTATGGGAAAAGGGACTGTTGATATTCTATCCCAAAAGTGGGAGAAAAAGGTTATTAATTATGTTTTTTATGTTGTTGGTTTGAAGCAAGATCTTATGGGTATTGGTTAGTTAGTGTGAAAAGGATATAGAATTTATATGGAGGATAACGAATGTGATATTTTTGATAAATCTCCTAGTGGTCAACAATGGCAAAGGTACAAATGACAAGAAGTAGAATTTTCCCTTTGAGGTTGAAACCTGATATCAAAAGAAAATCACATGAAGCTCATCATATATAAAAAATTGCAGAAGTTGGAGCATCCTTTAAGGGTAAAAATTCTTAAAATGGTCCTATGATAAATGTCTCTCAGGCTAGCTATGGAAATGAACAAGTTGGCACTAGAAAATAAATTGGAACTAGAAATTAACAAAAAGATAGTGTAATTGTTCAAATAACTTTCCAGTCAGTTGTAAATGATGAATCTTGGTTATGCCATTTGAGATTTGGTCATTTAAACTTTGGGGTGATGAATTTGTTGCATAGACAGAATATGGTTAAAGGTTTTCCATTGATTCAAAAACCAAAAAGTGTATGCGAAGGGTGCATTTTGGGGAAACAACATAGAGAGACTTTCCCCTTTGGAAAATCAACAAAAGCTCGTGCAGCTCTTGATATTATCCACTCATATATATGTGGACAAAGGAAAACTATTTCCATTGGAGGTTGTACATATTTTCTAACATCCATTGATGTGTATAGAAGGAAGACACAAGTCTACTTTTTTAGGCATAAAAGCTAATGCCTTTGGAGTCTTTCAACAATTCAAGGATCTTGTAAAGAAAAGTGGTTACCACATAAAGATATTAAGAACTAACATAGGTGGTGAATATATCTCTAATGCTTTCTGAATTTTTGTAGACAACATGGTATTCACAAACAATTAATAGCCTGCTACGCAACTCAACAAAATGGTGTGGATGAGGGAAAAAATAGAACCATCATGGAAATGACAAGGAGCACGTTGAAGTCAAAGCATTTACCAAATGAATATTGGGTTGAAGCAGTAGCAACTATTGTTTATATTTTGAATAGATGTTCAACTACAAGTGTAAGGGATGTGATTCCTCAAGAAGTTTGGAGTGGTAGAAATTATAGCATTGCACACTTCAAAGTCTTTGGTTGCATTGCATATGCTCAAGTGCATGAAGAGCTAGGAAAAAGTTGGATTAAAAAGATGAGAAGTGTATTGTTGGGTATTTAGAAGATACAAAATCTTACAAGTTGTTTAATCCAAATACTAAAAAAGTTATAATTAGCAAAGATGTATAGTTTGTTGAAAATGAAGCATGGGATGGAAGCGTAGAAAATAATGATAAGTATAGCAGTAACTGACTCACATGATGATATGATTGATGAAGTGTTATAACGACAATATATTCCTCAAGCAATACATCCTTCCACTCTCGGACATGCAAGACAAGTTGTAGCACAAGCTACACCTCATTCTACAACAAGAAGTTCTTTAAGAAATAAAAATTATTTGCCTATACAATAGACTCCACAATGAACAACATCAATAACACCATTAGAAAGTCCATCAAACTCAGTTTATAGTAGCAGTTCATCACATCCTACATTGGCAAGTTTATTGTAGTAAAACAAAAGGGGTTTAAGAGATATTTATGAATCTGATTTTAATGTTGATGCATCAAATTGTTTTTTTGTTTTTGATTTATTTTCAGAAGTTGTTGATCGATGTCTTTTGATGAAGAAATAAATATTAAAGCATGGGTTGAAACCATGGATGAAGAGATTGAAGCTATTGAAAAGAATGGCAGTTCGGAGTTGGTGGATCGTCCACAAGGAAAGAACGCCATAAGTGTAAAATGGATTTAAAAAACAAAGCAGGGCATTGATGGAAATGTGCTAAAGAAAAAGGCAAGGTTGGTTGCTATAGGTTTCACTCAGCAGCCTGGTATTTATTACAATGAAACATTTTTCATAGTAGCTTTCCTCGATACGATAAGAAACATTTTAGCCATTTCATCCCAAAACAAGTGGTTTGTTTTTCAAATGGATGTAAAATCTGCATTTTGAAATAGTTTTCTTGAAGTGGAAGTTTATGTGGAGCATCTAGAATGATATGAAATTTCAAGTCATGAATACAAGGTTTGCAAGTTGAAAAATGCACTTGATGGACTCAAGCAAGCTCCTAGAGCATGGTACGGCTAGAATGATTCTTATTTAATTAAGAATGGTTTCAGTCGGTGCAATAATGATCCTACTTTATACATCAAGATGGATGAAAATGGTGAAAATGGCAACCATGATGAAAGAGTTTGAGATGATTGGCCTTGGTCATGAAATACTTTTTGGGAATAGAAGTTAAGCAATGAACATATAGAATTTTTATTTCTCAATCAAAGTATGCAAGTGATGTATTGAAAATATTTAATATGTTGAATTGCAAGCCAACACCTACACTACTAGTAACAAGGATGAAGTTTAACAAAGAAGATGATGGGTCATTTGTTGATCCTAGATTGTCTAAAAGACTAGTTGGTAGTCTCATGTATTCAACGGCCACACAGCCTGATATCATGTATGGTGTGAGCCTTCTCAATGTTCTTGGAGTCTCCAAAAGACTCTCAGTGGCAAGCTGAAAAAAGGATATTGAGGTATCCGTGTGGAACTAAAAACTAGAAACTATGGAATTTTATATTCAGTTGTAGGTAAGTTCAAACTAATTGGATACATGGAGAGTGATTGTGGTGGCAACATTGATGATAGTAAAGGTACCTCTGGTTATGTTTTTCATTTTGGAATAGGGGTTGCATCATGGGCTTCAAAGAAACAACCCATTGTCACTCTTTTTTTAGTAGAAGCAGGGTATGTAGCAGCATGTCAAGCAATATGGATGAGAAGAATGTTTGAGGAATTGAGGCATGCACAAGAAGAAGCAACACATATCTATTATGACAACAACTCAGCTATAACATTGTCAAAGTACCCAATTTTTCACAAAAGGAATAAACATATTCACACAAGGTATCATTGCATTAGGGAGTTAATCAACAATGGAGAAATATTTTTGGAACATTGCAAGTCAAAAGAACAATTTGCAGACATCTTCACCGAACCACTAGGAAAGGAAATCTTTGAGCATCATAGAGACAACTTGAGTATCATAGAAGGAAGTAGTTGTCATTAAGAGTGGAGTGGTGGAAATAATTTGTAACACCCCGGTTTTGACCCCATTTGCATTAAATGTATATGATGTATATATTGTAATTAATCGTGGTGTTGAGCTAAAGGAAAAAGCCCCACCATCAATTTAACGTTTTATGTTTCGGCAATTAAAATCGTTGCCGATGGTATTTCGTGCTAGCCGGCACATTATAATTTTGGCATCATGTAAATATGCAATTTAATGAAAAACCCCAATCAGCTATGTCTATGCAACAAATAATAAGATGGGGGCATGATTTCCTAAGGATAAGGATGGGGAAATATTTAACCTTTGGGGCCAATGGGGAAAATCCAAATGTCAATGGGAGAACCCATCAAACAATCAACTACCTTTCTTGTCTCATTCACCCAATCATTTAATTCTGCCAGAAATTGGTTGAAGTAGTTATTGCATGGAGATGGGAAGAGTATGGGCAGGACATTCGAATTTGGGGAAAACCAATTTTTGGGGAAAATCAATTTTGACTTTTGGGGCAAATAAACACCTAAAATGCATGCCCATTGGGACATACATCCATGTTCTTCATTTTTCCTCATGCAGGGAAGATTGGGAGCTGTTTTACCTACACGATTTTTCCTGTGGTATGTTCTCCTTCATGATTTGGGCTCCTGGGTGTTTTCCTCATCATCATTCACCCACGATTGGCAGTCTCTCAAGCAGCTGAGAAATTCGTTTTGGGTTGATGTGTGTGTGTTTTTTCCTCACATGGGCAGTCATTTAATCATTCTCTTGGGTTGTGGATTCGTTTTTGTAATGATATGTGGTTGGATTTCTTCCCCCAATGTTTTTGATGCATTTTCCCCACTAATTTCCAAGCTAAAAATCGTTCTTGAATTGCCTAGCGATTTGGAGGAGAGACCATGTTCTCTGGGGTGTGTTTGATTTCGTTTTTTGCCACGCTAGGGCCAAAACGTTCCTGAAAAATCGAATTATTATTAGGAGTTGTTCTTACCCTCCTTGGCAATTAAATTCGGTGGCTGAACTGTTTTCCTCAACCCAGAAATTGTGTATGTTGTTGTGTACGCAATTGGTCTTTGGATTGTGTAGGAGTGGAAAGGAGTCTGCTTGACAAACCTAGTGTTTTGCAGGATCCTCATAGATAGATCTAGAGGGATGGCTCTTTTCTCTACACCCCCTGAATAGCACTGGAAGGGAAGTCATGACCTGAGGGACTGTGCAGTAAAGAAGGGAATGATTCCTTGTGTTGGGTGTGTGTGGATGTCTTAGGAGTCAAGCTAGTTCTGGTTTAGGCATCCTTAGCTCTTCAGTGAAGCCCACTAGCTTAGCAGACAGTGCTTCCATCTCCCGATAACCTGATAAACCCAACTTGTTAGCTTGGTTATCTGTTGTTGTGTACCCTTGGCAATCTGATAAACCCAAACATAACTTTGGCTTGACTGAGTTTTGACATATCTTTGGCTATGTGTGAGCTTGCTTAATTTCCTTATTCCTTGTGAGAATCATGCCCAGCTCAAGGGTGGCAGTGTTGCTGAGAGATTAAGGAGCACACTGGCCTATGGTTGGGTGGAATGTTGCAGTGACATAGCTAGTCGCGGGACGAGCTTCTTCATAAGATAAGTATTCTTGTCTATTTCATCTCTGCAATTGTATTTGTTGTTTAATGAAAATGATGAACATGCTAAATGCTTGAATGGAATATACTTTGCTTCCACTGTATGATAAATAATTATGCATCTATGCATGTTTTAGTTCAATGCATTTCATTTTATGTTCATGGGCTAGTTTCCCCAGCTAAATAGCAGCATCGGTAGCGTCCTCTTCGCCGGTCGAAGGGTTGGGGACATTACATAATCCCAATTACCTATATTTAATATGTTGCGTGTATAAAGCCCTCCCCGGCTACCATTGTGTGTGATCAACCTCAACTCTGCCCCCATACCCTGCATCAAGGAGAGACATATTCAAAATCAGATTTTGCCCATACTGAAACAAGCTAAAACATTAAATGTGATAAATCAGTTTCTTTTTCTATGTTGCGTACATAAGCGGGTTGTGGTAGCTGTTAAATGTCTCTTTTTTTTTTTAAAGCTGAAAAACATAGAGCAGAAATAGAAGAAAACAAAGAGAAATAGATGAGTATGTCTACAATAAGCTAGCATCAAGAGAAGAGGAAGAGGGGACTCTGTTGATCAGGACGAATAAATGGGCAGCAGCTCTGTATTGTGTGCAAAATATTATGCTATATATATGAAGATTATTCAATCACTCGGTAAAGATCAAATTGCATGAAGTCTTTTCCACTTATTACAGTATGGCAGTATAAACATTTGAAAATTTAAGTTACTTATAAATCAAACAAAAGAATTGATTAAACATAATTTTAAAAATTTCGATAACTAATGTGCAGATTACTTGAACATTTTATGCTTCAAGAAGGTGGCGCAGTTGGTTAGCGCGCAGGTCTCGTAGCTTTACTGACAAAATCTGAATTCGATCTTCTCTCATCCCGTCTGTTTTTCCATTTTGCCTTCTTTTTAAAGCGATTTTGTATGACGACCTCTGAAATATGTTGATAAACTACTGTTATCACGATTGTTAAATTTATGTGCTATGACGGTTATATTAGGGGTGGTGGCGCAGATAGCTTCACTGAGAAATCCTGAGGTCGAGAGTTCGAGCCTCTCTCACCCCAACTGTTGTTTTTCTTCACGACCTCTCTGAAATTCTGTGTTTGCTATGTTTACTATGCTCATTCTCTTAAAAATATTTGTTAGGAACCAGCAACTGCATGTAAACAAATAAATTCACCCAATCTTGTTGCTCTATTGAGATATCTATGGATTCAAAAGTGTAATGCTGTTGAGTATAAACGTGAAACACAAATTATTTGTATGGAAATCTGGACTGTACATTGAAAAACAATAGATTATAGAACAGTGGACTGGCGCCATCCCTCCACAGAAAATGCTCAAATAGAGATCTCTACGAGTGATAACCTTGAATTCAGACTCTCTTTTGAGCAATTCCACTGTGAAGACTGTCCAAACATTCTTCCTAAGCCAGTGACACTTAATCCAACAAGAATGAACCGTTATGCTGTGTAACCTCGTAACTTATAACACTCCTGTAGATTGTAAGTTTGTGATTTATGAACGGCGTCAGACCAATCCACCACACAACATTACACATAAAATGTTAAAAAACTCATAAAGGAATAGTGTTACCGTCGACAGCAGGGTTCGAACCTGCGCGGGCGAAGCCCAACAGATTTCAAGTCTGTCTCCTTAACCACTCGGACATATCGACAACTATGAAATAAACAACATCCCAAACGTAGCCTAGGCAAGGCATAATGGCCTCATACCTACATATAGATATCATAAAAGTTATAAAAGTTGCATTAATGCCATCATTAATGCCAACACCTTAAGATTTTATATTTTATATAGTGGGGCCTCCAATCATATCGAAGTCTAAAATTAACTTTCTACTTGTAACATTGCATGTATTTAATGATCTCTACCTACCTATAATCTTTGGATAAGCCCCAAACAATGCCGCTATGATCCTTTGCTCCTAGTAATCCTCCCCCATTATTTTCTTGTTCTCCATTCACATACAAAATCCCTCCTTTCCTTTAAGCAATGTCTACGTTTTGACTTAAGGCCCTTATTAAAGCAACTCATTATAGTCTTTATTGTTTTTATTCCTTAAATTCAAACATGGCCTATTTTATAATAATAATTGTTGTTCGCTTTCAAGGTTACTATGAAAGTGTTTACATCATATTTGGGGATGCTTCATGTGATGTGGAGTGAATGGTGTATGGATGACCCTTGATTGTTCTGTGATGGGCATGCACATGTGGATCTTGATTACTCTTGGATGCTAAACCTTGTGTGATTCTTATGTAGCATTACATCCTTGGAGCATTGGACAGCTTGACAACTTGGTGACTTCATCATGACGGCCATGTGGAGTTCAAGCTGCTTGCTTAAAGGGTGCCTTGTTTTGGAGGAGGAGGGATTGGCATGGTGGAAGAGGGTGTTGAGCACTCTATAGCTGCAGGCACACTTAGATTGCTTGCATGGAGTTTTGTACTTGGATTATTCTAGCTTGGTTTCGGGGAATGATCATTTAGGTGTTGTGAACTTAAAAGAGCACATTGCTTAGCGAAAGCATTGGAGCCTTTGGAGGCTTGTGAAGGAAGAGCGTTATATACATATTATGGAGCATTCATGATTTAGAGCCTTGCTTGTTTATGATGTCACCTTGGAGTTTGACATGTGTCCTTTCAGAGTGTAGTGCTTCACATATGTGGACCTACTTGTATAGAGTAGATTGTTTGTATGGGTTTCAACCCACTTTATATCATTGGCCTCCCTTACTCTCATATAAATAGAGGAAAGAATGAATCATTTCACTCATCTATTAATTCATCATCTTGTATTAGAGATGCGAGGAGAGTAGTACATTAATCCTCCTCCCTCTCTCTCTCTCTCTCTTGTATATTCTCCATTGCATCATCTCTCTTTGTATTGAGTGCTAGGTTTCTTGGAGAAATTCAAGGTTGTTATAAGGGTTAGGGTTTCACCCTAAGAAGGAAAATAATCTAGGGTTTACCCTAGAGGGGATTGATAAAGGAGGAGGATAGAACGAAACATCTTGCCAAGGATGACTCGTTAGTGTTGATGCTTGCTTGTTGGAGATCTTTCGTCGTGGATAGGGTTCTCTTGTTTTTCTTTAGCTTGGGATTTCCGTGAGATAGAAGGCTTGCACCAACATCTGATAAAGTTGTGGTATCTACATGTACTACATTCTTATATCCCCACCCCCTATCTATCTATCTATCTATCTCTCTCTCTCTCTTTATATATATATATATATATATATGACGTTCCAGTTGTTCAATACTTATAATTGCATATTTCCTTTGGGATACAAAATGAACCCCCTCACACTGTCCCAAATTCCTACCACCCCTAAAAATTAATGTGAATGACATGGGACTGGAATTTGATTCACTTATGCGTGCATGAGTCACAAAATAATTTAATACAATCTCTTTGGATGTGACCACATGTTCGTCCACTACCTTAAGGCAACCCCATGGCTCCCCGAAAATCCCTCACGAGAATTGAACCTTTCCCACTAGTGACAAACTCCTTACCCTTCACCAATAGATCCAACCCCTTTGGGACCCTTGAGCTTCAACATTACAAAGGATATGAATTAGTAATTTACACCAACAAACATTAGTCAAAATTTCATCTCACTTCAACTCAACACACTAGGCATGCCAAGAGAAAATATACCAAACATATGTCGACAAGTTTAAGCCCTTAAGATATACTTTTCCAAGCATAAATAGGATCGTAAATCACCTTAACTATCACACATTTACAAGAGTAGATATGTTCTATTATCTTCAAGATGTTTTTCAAAATCACTTAACACTTTCAACCCTTAAACATGACAAATCAACATGAACAATAAGTGTTGGAAATTACTCCATCAAGAAGACAATGAAAGATGAAAAGAAATCTGAAATTACACAAGTATTGGACAACTGGAACTTCATATATATATATATATATATATATGTATGTATGTATGTATGTATATATGTATGTATGTATGTATGTATGTATGTATGTATGTATGTATGTAGCAGGTGCGTAATCAATCCTTTATGCGAAGGGACAAGGCATTCAAGCCTTCCCAACATTCACATATACCATCATCCAACTAATTCAAGCATTTGAATCCAAGAAGAAGACAATGTGGAGAGCATTTAGAAATTTTAGATTGGGAATTCGAGGTTGGAGGTATACAAGCATTAAGGCATGAATTGCTCTCCTCCTCATTTTTTGAATTGGTGTGTAATTTAAGACCAAGGATAGAGATCGGGTCATTGTTCACCCCTTTGAGCACTCTAGCCTCATCTCTGCAGGTATTTTGGAGGACAATCCAAGACATCGCTGGAAAAAGGTAACTATTTCCTCTAGGTTATTAGAGAAATGAATTGGAAGCCTGGTTAATGTTGTGTGTGATGTCAAGTTGAAAGTTTAGTGCAATATAGATATAAAAGGCCTCTCAATCAGTTAGTGCAGTTGTAGCCTGTAATACTACTTTGTGAAGTAGGCTTGAAAGAATGCGACATCATGGTCTCCCAAACAGGGAATGAAAAGGAACTGGTATAAAGGACCATAATACGAGCATAGTTTTGGGTTGTTACTACTCTCCTTGTCATTTAATTTGAAATTTTGGACCTTCATTGCGTTCTTTGAGAATAACAGTCAAGTTGTGCTTCCTCTGTGCTTGTGAATTGGGTAGATCTTGGTAGTGAGAATTTGTGCATCACACTCTATGAGAATTATGCACTAGGTACTCCTAAAACTAGATCCGGTGTTCACCTAAATATCCGTGTCTCGAAACCATACCAGACAAGTTGTATGTGAAATGGGTTGTTCTAGGTAGCGAGAACTTGCGCTTCACTCACTCTATGAATTGACATCACTGGGGACCCTTGAAACAATATCTTGTGCCCACCTAAATATCAGTTTTTTTGAGACAAGCCCACACAGGAAAAAATATTTGCATTGGCCAAAGGACAACATGGATAATCATGCACAAAATTGTCAGAGTGATAACGAGGATATTGGAAGTTTTTTAAGGAGACAAGAGAATCTAATTAATGGTAATTGAACCTTTATTTTTTCTATATCTACAAAGACATATGCACTAGAACATTAGCAAGCTTCCCAAAATGATTTTATAATGCATATTCTAGTTAAGCAAACAAGACAAATGTGGGATCTTGAAGATAGGTGTGCCATGATCATTTCACTTAGCAAGGACTTCACTTTTTTTGTGGTTATGGTTATTAATACTTCAGTTGGCTCAACTCTTATAAAATGGAAAAAAGGAAAAACAAGTCATTAAATTCAAGAAGGAATGGAGATCAATAAGCAAGACTTGCTTCCATTGAATCATGTTTAAGATGATTTCATAAACAAGTATACTCTTTTTTAAAATAAGTTGCAATCATATTTTGTAAGTTTGTTTTACTGCTTTGCACATTTTGTAAGCTATGTATGATGATATGTTAGAACAATATATGTAAAAATAAGAAGCATGAACCACTTTACAAACCATTAGATTTCATACGTTACAAATTTTGATCAAAATGACATATTCTATATTATAATGTTCTTCTACTACATTGTAGCATTTTTCTAATACAATTATTAAACTATGTTGGTTTGAAAAAAAAGCCGTTAAAGGTCACATGGACTAGACACGGAAACCTCCATTGTAAAGTGGAATTTCTAAATTTGAAATAAACTTCATAAGCATATAAATCATGCAAAATCACCCAACTTCAATATGGTTTTGAATTTCAATTTCTTGTGTTGTGAACTGCATGCCCTTGGTGAAGTGCATGGATCACACTTGCCATGACCTTTACACTTACAAATATTTGATTATTAGCCAATGAACATAAGAAATAATAGCATGAGCATATATGTCTCCCACCTCTAGCATAACCCATTTTGTCGAGGAAACACACACAATTATTCGTGTGGTGCCACTAACATTTTTATAATTATATCGTTAAGAATTCCATAGCTCTTAGTGGCGAAGTCCCATTAATTAATTAAGGTGTACATTAAGGCATATTTATATGTATCTTAAATTTCACATAACTTAAGTATATAGTGGAACTTTTCCTTCATGCGAACGTTATACATAAATATGTCTTTTCAATTGAAGGTCACAGATCATAAATGTAATTCTCATACCCATAAATTAAAGTTAAAAATAATATGTATTTTCATCAATAAGAGATACTGCAAATGTCCATTAAATGTAGCTTGGGTTTTTGGGAGGAATTATTGTTATCTTCCCTACCCATGTTCAATTCTTGCAAATGACATGATGCCCTTGTTGAGTCCATATGTATTGACCATGTAATGGTTTGACTAGACATGTAATTATGGCCATACCTTGATTCTTCGAAACAGCAGGTATTGGCATATTTCCAATTGAAAAAAACAATACTACAATAATTATCATTTGTGTGCCAACATTTTGGAGTATTTCTAGAATTCCTCATTAGAAAAGACAAGTCTAGGGAATGGGCAAACATATTTATTACTCATTAAAACCAAGAGTGAGAAGAAAGAAACATTAAATTGCTAAACGTATCAGCTTGAGGAGACCAATAATTTCTACGATGTCATTAAAACTAAATAACTACCATTGATTTTAAATAAGATGAAAAATGGCATTGGTGCTTAAGTAATATTAGACCCATCGCACACCTAAATGCTTGGCCATGTTTTCTACTTTTATCGGATGTGGTTTCAATTTTCACATCCATCGTTTTTAGTGTTTCAGGATAATAACAAAAGCAACTCTCTATAGCAATACATTTTGTTATGTTCCCGACAGGGAACAATATAGTTTTTACGAAGGTGGTATTAGTTCATGTCGGTGGGAGCAAATTTTCAACATTTCTAAAGTCAAACTATAGTCTGTAATTTTTTTAATTATTTTTCAACGTTTTTTCTTAAATGGGATTGGCTAGTACAGATGATCTCGACCTCCTAAAATGGTGCCCAAGACGTGACGGTGAGCTGAGATCATCGTGCATTTATTAAAATCATGAATTTGCAAGAGCAAGTCATGTCAGGGTAAGGCCATAGCTACTTTATTGATTGTTTTAAGAATCATAATGTTCACGGTGATCATAATGTCGGATCGATGCTCTGGTCTCCCAAAACATGCCTTCATGACATCTGTCTTATCCCTATCAAAGGCAACCTCCTTCCTCAGTGCATCGATCCATTCTTCAAATATCAAGGGTAGATGCTTCTATAAAGTATAAGCATGGGTACTTTTTCATTTATATTCCATGAGTGGTATTCATAATCTAGAGCAATTCCCAAGCTTTGCTTCGGGTAGGGAAGATAGCATAGAGAGAATGGAGGGTGGCTTGATTCGAACTATTTCTCAGGCATTAACCCATATTACTTGATTGAAATTCCCAAAAGACATAGAAGGGCATTTGAGTGTGATCAATGACTATTTAATCCCCCTTAAGTGATTTATTTAATTATAAGTTATCTGATCTAAATCAAATCTAAAATAATGGCTCGCGTTCCTACTATTGTTCCCATCAGCCTCTACTCTTTCCCTTGCTTCTGGGGGGTCAACAACTGGAACCACGATTGGATACTTGTTAATGAGTACTATTGGACCATTCAATTCAATATCTTTACTCTCTCTCCAACAAAAGATGGTGCAGGATATTTATTCTCTTTCCATTAGGAATCATCTCAGTACAAGTGGTGTAATGTAGCATAATCACCCGCTTGATTCGCCAGTCTTAGTCTCAACAGAATCACCCATACACACATTGATTGAGCATAACACTAATTAATCGTACTACTTCTTGATTGAGCCCTCCCCAAACACACATTGATTTAGCACCCATTTGGACAGAGCATTGAAATAAATGACATTCAACCCAACTAGTACGAAATGGAAGCATTCCTGTCCCACACCCCTTTAAGCAGCAACTACACGGCTTAAGACCCATAAAAATGTCATCTCTTTAAATTTTAGCGTGAGCTTCATTAGCTTTGGGAAAGTGTTATTTTGAGGGCCAATTTTGTGTGTCGGTTTGACAATGTTGATTTTTGGGTTTTTAGTAGGGTTTTCTACGAATTTTTTTTTATTCTCATGGGGAAAATGCCAAAATGTTGTCGTTGGTATGTCTGTCTATGGTTAGAACTCTTAGACGACTTTGATTTTTGAATCAGTTCAGAATATTTGCAAGGAATTTGAATGCCAAGAATAAAATAATTGTTGAGATATGCAAGTGCTGAACTTTAGTACTTCAATTTTTTGCAACAGGACTACACAACATTTAGCATCTCGCAATAGACGGTGGCAATGCCGAGGACATTTCCAGCATGTGGCTCTTGTTTATTTTTTTATGGGGCATACATAATATAATGGCACATCATTAGAGGTTTTCCCTACTTTATAGGTTTAACCAGTGTGTTTATAATAATCATTTTATTACCAAAGGAATCAAATGGCTTATTTTTTATTTTTAAAATTTTTATGGTGCATTCTTAGTTACAATACATTGTTTTTATGGGAGTAGAGATGGACGAGTGGAGGAAGGACGCAAAAGTGGAGCAGCGTGAGGGAAAGTGTGAGAGGGGAAGAGTGCAGTGGCGAGAAGGGAGTTGCAGAGGAATCGTGGAAGAGCGTGCAAGCTAGGGAATGGGAATGGGAAGGAGCTGGCCCGTCAGGGCATAGAGATGGAAGGATAGGGGCATGCAAGAGGAAGGAGTTAGGGTATGGCTCATGGAGAAAAATTGGTGCGACAAGTGATGGAAGGTAGGGATGTGTGAGGGAGAACTAATGCACATCACATAGGGAGATGGATGTAAATGAGGGCCGAGTGAGGGCATGATATGTGTAGTGTTGTCAGCGAATGGATGTGCAGGACGTGGAGAGAAGATAGGGTAATGCATAGGAGCGAACAATGATGGAGTGGAGGGAACGGTGGAGTGGAGGCACAGTGGAGTGGGATGGGATGAGAGTTGAGTGAGGTGAGGTGAGGTGTGGACGGGTGAGTCAAAACCAAGCTTAAAAGTGGGAGGAACTGAATTCGAGCTTAGGTCGCACATATTCCAGTTAAAAAAGAAGATGTTTCATCTTCGGAATAATAATGTATAAAAATAATAATTGAATAGATGATGAAACATAATGTAACCATATAGTATAAATGTATAAATAATGTAACCACAATGTTGGATTCAATTATTATATTTATACATAATAATGGTGACCCATTATTATTAATAGTTACCTATTTTTTTACTATTTTATTATTATAACAATGGTCTTTATTATTCATAAATAAACAGTGCACCGATTAACTAACTACAAATTGAATCGTGCTTTGGTGCATATTTTTTGAATTTTTTTAATGTGTTTTTATTTATAATAATAATCATATTTGGTGCCTTTTTTAATCAACAACACATTGGTTTACTAAATTCAAAGTTATTGATCATGCTTTCTTGGTGTCATTTCAATACATGTACGCATCGCTATTGGTGCTTCTAACATTTTTGAAGTGCAGTAGTTATATGTCGTTGAAATTTTCTTGCATCATTAATAATGTGCTTCTTGAAAAACATTAGAAGCATGACTAATGGTGCTTTTAGGTATGAAACCCACATTAGCTAAGCATCAACAAAATATTTTCTAGACAATAACGATGCATATATATTAATTTATTGTTTGTGGGATGGATATTTTATCTCATAATGTTTTGTTAATGGTGCTCTCTATGAAAACACAAATACCAATCATCTTTGGTGTGAGTTGAATGGATTGAATGCACTATTTTGAGCTAAAAACAAATAAATTGAAAAACAAAAAAATTATTGACAAATTTGCAATTTTAATATGCTACAATTTTTAATAAGTAGGTAAGAAACACTTTACCTGGTGACTTTTTGGATCATAAGGCATGGTTTCCATGTACACAAAAAATAAAGCTTTCTAACTTTTTTGCACAATTAGAAAACATGTCCAATCAACCGACGAATCGAAGGGTGGCGAATGTGACAGATAAGAAGCACTAAAATTGATATTGTCATATATTAATGTCTCGAATTGGTGCTCTCTCTTCTTGGAAAAATAAAATGTAAAAATGAAATTACAAGGTAGATTTTTATTTTACCCTATTCTAGTGCACTTAATATTATGTTGCATCGATGTGCATGTTCCTTTAAGAGCACCACTGATTGACACATTATGGAGTTCAAGCAATGCACTAGGCGTTTGTGGAGATTTTTAAAAATACCAAATTATATTTGTCTTCCATCCATGAATATATCAAGGCATAAATATTAAAATGCACATGAGTGTTGTTGGTTATTTAAAATGCACCGTTCAAGTTTTAAAGAATGTGAAAATTTAAAACTTATCTTATTGACTATTTTATCAAGCCTCGATGCTCTGTTTATCTTGAGCAGTGATGCTTTATATCGATTATAATGCATGTTTTAGCGATGAGAATAAGATGCATCGATGATCTATTTACAGTAGCACACTAGTGTGTTTCCATGTATCTAATGCACTATTTATACTTGTATATATTTTTACAATAAAAAACATATCATTATTCATAAAAAAATTGATAGGATTCAATAGCATTATGCCCTACTGCATTTTTTCATATTTTTTTTTGTTGGTTAAGTGTCCTGTGACTTGTTGGGCCAACCTTTGGTCTGAAAAACCACGATCCAAGGGCATCTAAGCCATCAAAATCACCTAGGGACCGCACCCGTCCTGGCCGCACCAACCCTTAGCGTGGTTGGATTTAAATGTCGCCTTCTAGGAGCAACGGGTTTTGATCCTGGGCCGCCAAGCAAACGAAACCCCTCTCGACCATTTGCTCTACCAGAATTTGACACTGCATTTTTTCATATTAAATGCACTTGAAAAAACAATTGTTAAAATTAAAAAACCCTTTCTTCTTTAAATATCAAGGTATTTTCTCTTTGGTGCCTTATTAATTAAGACAAATTGGTGCGGTTGTTCAATGTTACATCACTGAGGACTTTGTGGAGTTTTGAAAAAAAATCAAACTACATATTTATTCCATTCCTTAACATACTAGGGAAAAAATATTCTAATGTGCATCAGTGTGTTTGGTTATGTTGAATGCATTGTTTAATTTTAAAGAGTATTAAAATTAAAAAATTCTATTATTGAGTATTTTATCTAGCCTTAGTGCTCCATTTATTATAGAGCACTAGTGTTTTATATCAATTATATCACACCATTTTAGCAAATACAATAAGTTGCATCATTGTTCTATTTATAATATAGCACCATTGTGTTTCCATGTATATAATGCATTGCTTATATTTGTATATATTTTTACAATATCAATGTCTCATTTTTCATAAAAAAAAATGATAGGACCCACTGGAAAAACCAACCATTAAAAAATCATTTTTCTTTCAATATCAAGGTATTTTCTCTTTAGTGCTTTGTAATTTATAATGCACCGATGTATATTATACTATGGTGCACCATTGCATTATGTTCCATTTAAACGCACCATTAATAAAACCTTTGTTAAAACTCCTACCTCCCACCTATGTTGGAAACCTTTTCTATAAATTGACAAAGGAGACATTTTTTTAGAGGTTTCACAAAAACCTCTACTAGAAGTTGTTTTCCTTGTAGTGTCAATTGCAAATATGGTATCATTCTTAGCATCATCCTCCATCAAGGTATCACACATCTCCTCCAATGAACAACTAGAATACTTATGAATGGAAGAAAATTGCCCAACATGACTAGTATGTCTCCTAGGAGGTATATTCTCCCTCACTAAAGATATGAGCACTCCTATACAATCTCTCCTCCTGCAATGTCTAAGTGATCCATATAATCAACCTCCTACAAGCTAGTGCATGTAGGTGATCGAATATCCACACACAATGTCACCTCATCTCCCTTTGGATGTGACTCATCTCAAGTCTTAGAATCATACTTTAGAACAACAACCTTCACATTCTCCTCAATTACTAAAGGAGAATCCCATGACCTAGAAGATCTTACATCCTCATCAAATATCAAATCTCTACTCACTACAACATCCCACTAGGTTAGAATATCGATCTTGCAAGTTTAAGAAGCATCATTGTATCCCAACAGAAGACGTTATCACAACATCCATGAAAGATTTTTTGAACTTAACTTGATGGCACCCACCATTCATGTGCCTCCTCAAAGCTAGAAGACTCATATAATATCTTTTTGAAATATACAAGTGTCCCTCGGTCAACAAGTAACCTAAAAAGGATATCCTCTCTCACCCCTATAGCCAAATTCCTCAAATTAGCAATATTACACTCAATGATGGTGCATTGATGTCCCTCACAAGAAACTCTCCATTGTATACATGTCATATACATCATTGAAAGAAAGTTCTCCCTTAAGTCAAGGACAAACAAAACATAATCCAACTCAAGGACATAAGCTAAAGGTATTGAAAGGAAATGGAGGCAAATTCTTGTTAAAGCCTCTATGTGTCATCATCACGAAGCTCCATGCTCATGCCTTCACACTTAGCATATCTGATATCTAGATGTAGGTGCCAAGCCTTTCTATCTTGCCTAAGCTTGCACTAAATTACTAATACATTTAGGGGTTTTTTGCAGTAGTACTTAAGGACATTCTTCTATAGGGATGAGTATGGGGGGATTAGTTAAGTCTCATATAATGTATGCCATGCATAAGCCAATATACAATGTATGCCATGGGCAATTTAGATATCAATTTGCAACTACCTTCACACTTAGCATAAAAAATGATTAAGTCCATCAGGAATAGCGAACTGGTGAGAATAGTGGGGGGCATATTAACACGAGGACCAATGCTAAGGGTTAAAGCAAGGCCCTTTGATTCCCAAAATAGTTGAATATCAACAGTTGTACTTTTCCATAAAAAAAATAATATTATAATAAATTATTTGTTAACCATAAATATTAAAAATAAAAAAGAAGAGGAGATGGTAAGTCTATTGTCATTGGTTTACTTAAGTTATGTGAAATTTAAGATACATATAAATATGCTTTAATGTAGACATCAATTAATTTAAATGATGGGACTTGGCGACTAAGAGCTATGGAATTCTTAGCGATATAATTATAAAAATGTTAGTGGCACCACAAGAATAATATAAGAGGTGGGAGACATATATGCTCATGCTATTATTTGTTATGTTCATCCGGCTAATAATCAAATATTTGTAAGTGTAAAGATCATGGCAAGTGTGATCCATGGAGTTCACCAAGGGCATGCAGTTTACAACACAAGAAATTGAAATTCAAAACCATATTGAAGGTGGGTCATAAATAAGCTAGTTGTGTATTTTGCATTATTTATTTCAAATTTAGAAATTCCACTGTACAATGGAGGTTTCCGTATCTAGTCCATGTGAGCTTTAACGGATTTTTTTAACCAACATAGTTTAATAATTGTATTAGAAAAATGCTACAACGTAGCAGAAGAACATTATACTATAGAATATGTCATTTTGATCAAAATTTGTAGCATATGAAATCGAGTCGAGTGCTTTGTAAAGTGTTTCATGTTTCTTATTTTTACATATATTGTTCTAACACATATCATCACTTAAAAAATGTGCTTTGTGCAAAGTAGTAAAACAAACTTACAAAATATGATTGCAACTTATTTTAAAAAAGAGTATACTTGCTCATGAAATCATTTTAAACATGATTCAATGGAAGCAAGTCTTGCTTATTGATCTCCATTCCTTCTTGAATTTAATGACTTGTTTTTCCTTTTTTGCATTCTATGAGAGTTGAGCCAACTGAAGTATTCATAACCACAAAAAAAGTGAAGTCCTTGCTAAGTGAAATGATCATGGCCTTGATTTTGGCACACCCATCTTCAAGATCTTACATTTGTCTTGTTTTCTTAACTAGAATATGCATTATAAAATCATTTTGGAAAGCTTGCTAATGTTCTAGTGCATATGTCTTTGTAGCTATAGAAAAAATCAAGGTTCAGTTACCATTAATTAGATTCTCTTGTCTCCTTAAAATCTTCCAATCTCCTCGTTATCACTCTGACAATTTTGTGCATGATTATCCATGTTGTCCTTTGACCAATGCAAATATTTTTTCCCATGTGGTCTTGTCTCAAAAAACTAATATTTAGGTGGGCACAAGATATTGTTTCAAGGGTCCCCAATGCTGTCAATTCATAGAGTGAGTGAAGCACAAGTTCTCACTATCTAGAACAACTCATTTCACATACAAATTATTTGGTATGGTTTCAAGACATGGATATTTAGGTGAACACATGATCTAGTTTTAGGAGTACCTAGTGCATAATTCTCATAGAGTGTCATGCACAAATTCTCACTACCAAGATCAACCCAATTCACAAGCACAAAGGAAGGACAACTTGACTGTTATTCTCAAAGAATGCAATGAAGGTCCAATATTTCAAATTAAATGACAAGGAGGGTAGTAACAACCCAAAACGATGCTCGTATTATGGTCCTTTATGCCAGTTCCTTTTCATTCCCTATTATTTAACTCAAACCCATTGGTTTGGGAGACCATGTTGTCGCATTCTTTCAATCCTACTTCACAAAGTAGTATTACATGCTACGACTACACTAACTGATTGAGAGGCCTTTTATATCTATATTGCACTAAACTTTCAACTTGACATCACACACAACATTAACCAAGCTTCCAATTCATTTCTCTAGTAACCTAGAGGAAATACTTACCTTTTTCCAGCGATGTCTTGGATTGTCCTCCAAAATACCTGCAAAGATGAGGCTAGAGTGCTCAAGGGGCCGAACAATGACCCGATCTCTATCCTTGGGCTTAACTTACACACCAATTCAAAAAATGCGGAAGAGAACAATTCATGCCTTGATGCTTGTATACCTCCAGTCTCGAATTCCCAAAATCTAAAATTTCCAAATGCTCTCCACATTGTCTTCTTCTTGGATTCAAATGCTTGAATTAGTTGGAATGATGGTATATGCAATGAATGTTGGGAAGGCTTGAATGCCTTGTCCCTTCACATAAAGGATTGATTAACGCACCTGCTACATACATACATACATACATACATACATACATACATACATACATACATACATACATACATACATACATATATATATATATATATATATATATATATATATATATGAAGTTCCAGTTGTCCAATACTTATGTAATTGCAGATTTCTTTTCATCTTTCATTGTCTTCTTGATGAAGTAATTTCCAACACTTATGGTTCATGTTGATTTGTCATGTTTAAGGGTTGAAAGTGTTAAGTGATTTTGAAAAACATCTTGAAGATAATAGAACATATCTACTCTTGTAAATATGTGATAGTTAAGGTGATTTAAGATCCTATTTATGCTTGGAAAAGTATACCTTAAGGGCTTAAACTTGTAGACATATGTTTGGTATATTTTCTCTTGGCATGCCTAGTGTGTTGAGTTGAAGTGAGATGAAATTTTGACTATTGTTTGTTGGTGTAAATTAATAATTCATATCCTTTGTAATGTTGAAGCTCAAGGGTCCCAAAGGGGTTGTATCTATTGGTGAAGGGCAAGGAGTTTATCACTAGTGGGAAAGGTTCAATTCTCGTGAGGGATTTTCGGGGAGCCATTGGGTCACCTTAAGGTAGTGGGAAAACATGTGGTCACATCCAAAGAGATTGTATTAAATTATTTTATGACTCATGCACGCATAATTGAATCAAATACAAGTCCCATGTCATTCACATTAATTTTTAGGGTGGTAGGAATTTGGGACAGTGTGAGGGGGTTCATTTTGTATCACAAAGGAAATCTGCAATTATAAGTATTGGACAACTGGAACTTCATATATATATATATATATATAGAGAGAGAGAGAGAGAGGGGGGGGGGATATAAGAATGTAGTACATGTAAATACCACAAATTTATCACATGTTGGTTCAAGCCTTCTAGCTCATGGAAATCCCAAGCTAAAGAAAAACAAGAAAACCCTATCCATGACGAAAGATATCCAACAAGCAAGCATCAACACTAACGAGTCCTCCTTGGCAAGATGTTTCCTTCTGTCCTCCTCCTTTATCAATCCTCTCTAGGGTAAACCCTAGATTATTTTCCTTCTTAGGGTGAAACCCTAACCCTTATAACAACCTTGAATTTCTCCAAGAACCCTAGCACTCAATACAAATAGAGATGATGCAACGGAGAATATACAAGAGAGAGAGAGAGGGAGGGAGGATTAATGTACTACTCTCCTCGCATCTCTAATACAAGATGGTGAATGAATAGATGAGTGAAACGATTTATTCTTTCCTCTATTTATATGAGAGTAAGGGAGGCCAATGATATAAAGTGGGTTGAAACCTATACAAACAATATACTATATACAAATAGGCCCACATATGTGAAGCACTACACTCTGAAAGGACACATGTCAAAATCCAAGGTGACATCATCAACAAGCAATGATTTAAAGCATGAATGCTCCATGATGTGTATATAATGCTCTTCCTTCACAAGCCTCCAAAGGCTCCAATGCTTTTGCTAAGAAATGTGCTCCTTCAAGTCCACAACACCTAAATGATCATTCCCTCAAACCAAGCTAGAATAATCCAAGTACAAAACTCCATGCAAGCAATCTAATTGTGCTTGCATCTATTTAGTGCTCAACACCCTCTTCTACCATGCCAATCTCTCCTCCACCAAAACAAGGCACACTTTAAGCAAGCAACTTGAACTCCACATGGCCGTCATGACGAAGTCACCAAGTTGTCAAGCTATCCAATGCTCCAAGGATGTAATGCTACATAAGAACCACACAAGGTTTAGCATCCAAGAGTAATCAAGATCCACATGTGCATTCCCATCACAGAACAATCAAGGGTCATCCATACACCATTCACCCCACATTACATGAAGCGTCCCCAAATATGATGTAAACACTTTCATAATAACCTTGAAAGCTAACAACACTTAGTAATATAAAATAGGCCATGTTTGAATTTAAGGAATAAAAATAATAAAGACTATAACGAGTTGCTTTAATTAGGACCTTAAGTCATAATGTAGACATTGCTTAAAGGAAGGGAGGGACTTTGTATGTGAATGGACTACAAGAAAATAATGGGGGAGGATTACTAGGAAGAGAGGATCATAGGGGCATTGTTTTGGGCTTATACAAAGATTATATGTAGGTAGAGATCATTAAATGCATGCAATGATACAAGTAGAAAGTGAATTTGGACTTCGATCTCATTGGGGTCCCACTATATAAAAGATAAAATCTCAAGGTGTTGGCTTGCGATATCTATCTATATACTACAATCTCATGATGGCATTAATGTAACTTTTATTATATCTATATGTAGGTATGAGTCCATTATGCCTTTCCTAGGGCTACATGTGGGAATTTGTCTACATATGCAAGATTACTTAAAGGCCTTCTTTTGTAGTGAGGGGAATACTAAAAAGCCTTCTTTTGTAGGGATGGGGAAGATAAGTTAATGCCTTCTTTCATAAGGAGGAAGAACATAAGTACAAGAAACTTAGATAAGCCTCACATAATGGGCCCTCAATAAACCTCATATAGTGGATGCTCAATAAACCTCACATAAGCCTTACATAATATCTATCTATCTATCTATCTATCTATCTATATATATTATATATATTTATTAATGTTTTGCACAAAATACAGAGTTGTTGCTCTATGTTTTTTATCTTTCAAAAAAAGACATTTAACAGCTACCACAACCCACTTATGTATGCAACACATAAAACAAAAAAAAAACGGATTTATCACATTTAATGTTTTAGCTTGTTTCACTATGGGAAAAATCTGATTTCAAATATATGTTTGTCCTAGATGCAAGGTGGGGGCAAAGTTGAGGTTGATCGCACAAAATTGCAGTCGGGGAGGACTTTATGCAAGTAGCAGATTAAATACAGGTAGCTGGGATTATTTCTCCATTGTTGATTAACTCCCTAATGAAATGATACCTTGTGTGAATATGTTTATTCCTTTTGTGAAAAATGGGTTACTTTGACAATGTTATAGCTGAGTTATTGTCATAATAGATCTTTGTTACTTCTTTTTGTGCATGCCTCAATTCCTTCAACATTATTCTCATCCATATTGCTTGACATGCTGCTACATACCCTGTTTCTACTGAAGAAAGAGTGACAATGGTTTTTTTCTTTGAATCCCATGATACAACTCCTATTCCAAAATGAAAAACATAACCAAAGGTACCTTTAATATCATCAATGTTTCCACCACAATCACTGTCCATGTATAAAATGAGTTTGAACTCATCTACAACTGAATATAAAATTCCATAATTTTTAGTTGCAAGAAAATTGAGATAAGTCTCACTCCATACATGATATAAGGCCTTGTGGCCATCAAATACATGATTCTACCAACTACTTTTAAACAATATAGGATCAACAAACAACCCATCATCTTCTTTGCTTAACTTTAGCCTTGTTACTAGTAGTGTAGGTGTTGGCTTGCAATTCAACATATTAAATATTTTCAATACATCACTTGCATACTTTGATTGCATAAAGGTTTCTTATATATTGATTGATATAAAGGTATCCTATAAAAATCAGATCATCTACATAGAGACAAGCAATCAACATTTCACCATTTTCATCCATCTTGATGTATAAAGTAGGCTCATTATTGCACCAACTAAAACCATTCTTAATTAAATAAGAATCATTATGGTCATACCATGCTTTAGGAGCTTGCTTGAGTCCATAGAGTGCATTTTTCAACTTGCATACCTTGTATTCGTGACTTGAAATTTCATATCATTCTAGATGCTCCACATAAACTTCCTCTTCAAGAAAACTATTTAAAAATGCATA
This sequence comes from Pseudotsuga menziesii, assembly GCA_001517045.1. Lineage (NCBI taxonomy): Eukaryota > Viridiplantae > Streptophyta > Pinopsida > Pinales > Pinaceae > Pseudotsuga > Pseudotsuga menziesii. The sequence continues at coordinate 144,056 of LPNX010256929.1, read as the reverse complement.
TTTTACATCCACTTGAAAAACACACCACTTGTTTTGGGATGCAATGCCTAAAACGTTTCTTATCGTATCTAGGCAAGCTACTATGACAAATGATTCATTGTAATAAATACCAGGTTGTTGAGTGAAACCTATAGAAACCAACCTTGCCTTTTTCTTTAGCACGTTTCTATCAATGCCCTGCTTTGTTTTGTAAATTCATTTTACACTTATAGCGTCTTTTCCTTGTGGACGATCCACCAACTTTGAACCGCCATTCTTTTCAATAGCTTCAATCTCTTCATCCATGGATTCAACCCATGCTTTATTCTTTATTACTTCATCAAAAGACATCAGATCAACAACTTCTGAAAATAAAGCAAAAACAAAAAACAATTTGATGTGTCAACATTAAAATCAGATTCATAAGTATCTCTTAAATCCCTTTTGTTTATTGCAATAAACTTGTCAATGTAGGATCTGATGAACTGCTACTATAAACTGAGTTCGATGGACTTTCTATTGGTGTTCCTTTTGGAGTCTTGTATAGGTGAAGAATTTTTATTTCTTGAATAACTTCTTGTTGTAGAATGAGGTGTAGCTTGTGCTACAACTTGTCTTGCATGTCTGGGAGTGGAAGGAGGTATTGCTTGAGGAATATCTTGTCGTTATAACACTTCATCAATCATATAATCAAGTGAGTCAGTTACTGCTATACTTATTATTATTTTCTACACTTCCATCCCATGCTTCATTCTCAAACTATACATCTTTGCTAATTATAATTTTTTTAGTATTTGGATTAAACAACTTGTAATCTTTTTTATCTTCTAAATACCCAACAAAAATACACTTCTCATCTTTTTTATCCAACTTTTTTCTGAGCTCTTCATGCACTTGAGCATATGCAACTAAACCAAAGAATTTGAAGTGAGCAATGATATAATTTCTACCACTCCAAGCCTCTTGAGGAATCACATCCCTTACACTTGTAGTTGGACATCTATTCAAAGTATAAACAACAGTTGCTACTGCTTCAACCCAATATTCATTTGGTAAATGCTTTGACTTCAACATAGTCCTTGTCATTTCCATGATTGTTCTAGTTTTTCCCTCAACCACACCATTTTGTTGAGGTGCGTAGCAGGCTGTAAATTGTGTGTGAATACCATGTTGTCTACAAAAATTCTGAAAAGAATTAGAAATATATTCGCCACCTTTGTCAGTTCTTAATATATTTATGTGTTGACCACTTTGCTTTACAAGAGCCTTGAATTGTTGAAAGACTCCAAAGGCATTAGCTTTATGCCCAAAAAAGTAGACCCGTGTCTTCCTTCTATAGTCATCACTGGATGTTAGAGACTATGTACAACCTCCAATGGAAAGAGTTTTCATTTGTCCACATATATCCAAGTGGATAATCTCAAGAGCTGAACGAGCTCTTGTTTATTTTCCAGAAGGGAAAGTATTTCTATGTTGTCTCCCCAAAATGCACGCTTCACATGCTCTTTTTTGGTTTTTGAATCAATGGAAAACCTCTAACCATATGCTTTCTATGTAACGAATTCACCCCCCCAAAGGTTAAATGACCAAATCTCAAATGGTATCACCAAGGTTCATACTTTACAACAGACTGGAAAGTTATTTGAACAATTACACTATCTTTTTGTTAATTTCTAGTTCCAATTTATTTTCTAGTGCCAACTTGTTCATTTCCATAGCTAGCTTGAGAGACATTTATCACAGGACTATTTGAAGAATTTTTCCCCTTAAAGGCTGCTCCAACTTGGGTAATTTTTTATATATGACGAGCTTCATCTAATTTTTTTTTATATCAGGTTTCAACCTCAAAGGGAAAATTCTACTTCTTTTCATTTGTACCTTTGCTATCAGTTGAGTACTAGGAGCTTTATCAATAATATCACATTCGTTATCCTCCATATAAATTCTATATCCTTTTCGCACTAACCAACAAATACCCATCATATTTTGCTTCAAACCAACAACATAAAAAACATAATGAATAACCTTGTTCTCCCGATTTTGGGTTATAATATCAACAGTCCCTTTCCCCACAACATTCACTTGATTATTGTTCCCAAGAGCAACATTTAAAGTTACTGATTTATCCAAGCTACAAAATAACTCTAGATTTTCAAACATATGATTGCTATGCTAGAATCTAAATACCAAATATCATTTGGACTCTCTTGAACCATATTGCATTCAACTGATGATTTTGTAGAAATTGCTTCAACAATCTTTGTGCATGCATAAACATAGAACCTTTTGTAGAATTTTCTTGGTGATTTTGATTTTGTTTTCCTTGATCATATTGTTTCCTTCTACATTCAAAATAGTAGTGACCACACCTCTTACAATAATGACATTGAATGTGTGACCTGTTTTATATTTGATCATTTGAATGATTATGAGAGTGATCCTGGTTATGTCCTCTTCCTCCTTGGTTTGCATGACTATTCCTACATCCTCTAAATGTGTTTCTTCATCTACCCCTGGGACTGAATCTACCTCTACCTCTTCATCTTCCACGGATAATTCAATACAGGTATGTGATCTGTTCAACCTGTATTCATGGTTTATCTCAGAGGCATGCAACTCAACCATTGTATCTAAGTTAAATCCTTAGTTTCCTCTATAGAAACAACTAAATGATCAAACTTAGCACGAAAAACTCTAAGCATTTTCCTGACTATTATAGTCTCTTCTATAGTTTCCCCATGTGATCTTATTTGATACACAAGACCAACAACATATGTACAAAATGGTTCTAAATAATCTAATTCTTTTGTATTCATATTCTCACAATCTCTTCTAAACAACTAGAGTTTTGGAGCTTTAACTTTGTCCTTACCTTGATACACTATTTGGAGAGTATCCCATGCATCTTTTGCTTGCTTAGATGTTGCTACTCGAGGAAGAATGCTCTCATGCATGGCTTGATGAATGTAGAAGAGGGATTTTCCATCTCTCTTCATTTTCTCTTTCAAAATAGCTTTTCTGCCTATGTGAGTGTGATGAATGTTGCTTCATTTGGAGGTTTTGTGTGTCCTTTTTCAACAATTTCCTAAACATCTTGAGATATAAAAAGAGCTTTCATGGTCAAAGACCAATATTCATAACTTTTGCTAGTAACAGAGCATCTTTCTGGAGCATCTAGAGCATCTAGAGAAATATGCTCTAGATGTGGATGCCATTAATGGATGCCAATAAATGCAACAAATATCTGGAAGGAAAAACCTTCAAGTCTAATACTAGGTGAACGAGAGAGGTAGAGGAGAATATAAATGAAAGACAGAGAAACTAATAATAGAGATAAAATAGAGCACGGACTTTGTATATATATGTATGTATGTATGTATGTATGTATGTATAAAAAAAACATAGTATTTTGAACACAATATATCTATGTTGCTCATTCAATCATCCTGGACACATAACAAATTCCCCTCTTCTCTTGATGCTAGCTTACAATAGACATACTCATCCATTTCTCTCTTTTTTAGCTTAAAAGGGGACATTTAACAACTATCACAACCCGTGTATATACATAGCAAAAAAAACCAACACATATTGATTTATCACATTTGATGGTTTAGCCAGTTTTAGTATGGGCAAAGTATGATTTTGAATCTATGATTGTCCTAAATGTAGGTTATGGGGGCAGACGTGAGATTGATTACATGCAATGGAATCCATAGAGGAATGTGTACAAGCAACATATTAAAAGCGAGTAGTTGGGTTTATTTCCAACAATTAAGAATCATTACCTCAATCCCAATGAATAGTTATTATCTTTCCAGTAGTATTTATTGGATTATTGAAACATTTTATGATTAAAATATTTCTTGTTCATGTTGGAGGGACAAATTAGGGTCTTGAGGGTTTGCATAATTTGAAGGGGCTACGTTGTTTAGAAACTTGAATGAAACTAAGAAGAGGAGAGAGCTCCACTCCCTCCTACAAACTAGCCCTAGAAACAAGCAAAACTGGTAAATCACCTATTCATAGAGGCCCTCGTAAAGATCCAAAAACGACGAATGATCTCTGAATGAAAGGGGAAGGTGTTAATTTTATAGATATTATTAGCTTAATTAGGATCTTTGTCTAAAAGAACAACAAGTAAAACAAGATGCATAAGATATAGTAGATACACAAGACAAAGATTTTCACCGGGGAAGCCACACAGGAGAAAACCCCACAAACTTCCTCAGAATAGTAAGATGATCAAAACTAGTAATAAGAAGTATACGACAACTATATATATCTCCTCCCTTTGTCTCTCCTCCTCTCAATTAGAGAGAATTTGAGGTCAAAAATGGGCCTCAAAAGGACCAAAATGTACTATAAAAATCAACCAATTACATTCTAGTAGATGACATCATCCCCCATGGTTGAGGTGGCATTGCATGAGTTAAGAATGTTTATTTGTCACATTTTCTATGGTGGATGAAAAGCCATAGTTAACCAAGGTAGTGGTACAAGTACTTTTAAGTCATAAAGTGAAGTACTCATAAT